>VZRF01008712.1:0-107272 GCA_013396875.1 Vireo altiloquus | reverse complement strand
AGAAATAAACAAGCTTTGAAACAGCAGAAAGAAGCCTCATTTCATCTTTTTGGGACATGGGACACTGAAACAAGGAACACAGCCGGGCCAGATGTCAGGGTCCAAAGAAGAACACCTCCCCCCTGACATGAACTGCTTGCAGTAAACTTCAAGGTACTGAAGAGGTGGATACAAGCACACATTAAATACTTTAAGGCAGGAAAGAATAACCTGCAGTTTTGGTGGAGAGACTAAAATTATATTTTTGTATTCTTGTATCATGTATATGTTTAGAAGGGAAAATTCTTTTAAGCTCAGTCTCTCCTCCAAATCTTGCTGACTTTTTCTTGTCCTTTTCCTTGCTCTTGTTCATCTCAGTGCCAGCTGTCTAAGCAGATGGCATGTACCATATGACAGCTGTGAACTGGATGTTTCTGACAGGTACCATCACAGGGACATACCATGCAGCCTCTTGACATACATCAAAGCACTGTGGATAAGTAGGCATGATGAATATATAATGAAATAATGAAAACATAGTGGCTTTCAGCAGGATCTTTATCTCAAAGGAGCTTTAATGTGCTCTAGGCATGGAGAGACAAAGGCAGTAGTCTTCCCTATTACTGAATGAGGAATGCTGTGGTGGTGAGTGGCACATTGAAATACAAAAAAGATGCCTAGGCTAGTAATTAATGCCACTACTGGTAAGTAATGCTACTACTGCATCTGCTTTACACTGGGCAAGATGTCACTGCTGTGATAAATTTTTACCTTAGAGCATTGGAACTGGCTTTGGGCATAGAGCCTCCAAAGAGTAGCGGTGACATGAAACAGGATGGGAACTTCTTGCTTCGCTTGAACAAAACTCCCATTAGCACTACGTTTTGACACTACCATCAGTGTTTTCCTGGTGCCCAACATGCCCATCAGTCTAATCTGGGTTCATAGAGAAATATGCATTTTGTTATTGCCAAGCTTCCTTGCCTCTCCTTTGTTTCCTTTCCTCTTGACTCTGGTGGTAACTTGGGAAATCTGAGTTGTCGGCATTTTCTTCCATCGAGCCAGCTACCAGTCCCTCCACCATCAAATCTCTCCAAAATTCATGGATAGGGCAACTGAAAAGGGGTTTTGTGTCACACAGTGTTGGGATCTCAGCCTTAAACTTCACTCAGGTTTACACTAATAACCTTTTTTCAGGAGGAAGGAGCATACTGTAGATGTCAGGCAAACTGGTAGGTATTAGTATGGTAGCAATAAAATAAACAGAATGATTATAAAAAATGAGTAATTATCATGCATATACTCCTGAGAACTGTAGCAGAGGAACTATAGGACTCATTATTCTCTCCTGCTTGGGTGTGAAGTTGTCCCTCACAGGTCAGCTGATAGCATGGTTTGATGGGGAAGAGTTTCAGAGCCCACACGGGTCCAACTTAATTTCACTTACTGGCAGCTTCTGTGTCACACACAGTTCCTCAGCTCCAATTCTGCTCCTGACAATTGAATCCTGAGAGCACTTAATGCAATTAATGGAGGAATAGCCTCATTAGTGAAATGTCTGGATCTTTTCCAACTCAGTTCTCCCTTTCTTTACACTTTAATCTTGGTGAGCTGTCCCCGTGTTTGTGTGTAACTGAAGACAAGAGTGCTGTCCCTGCTATTGAACTCACTGGGTGAGGAGCCTTCTTTGGCCAGTATCTGGTGCTAAACAAAGGGATCAAAGGCTAAAGGCAGCTGTGGAGTTGAGGATGTGGTTTGCCATGGTGGCACACACACTGTATGCAGTTTCTGGCACTCACACTACTCTGCCCTTGAACTCTGCATTACCATGTGCATGGGGATTCATCTCACCCAACTTCAGGCAGCCAAAACCCATCTAAACCACTTGTTTAGTCTCCCTTTCCAGCTGGTGAGAGAATAGGCACCTGTGGACAGAAACTCATCCCATTCCTCTCTGGACACATTTCAGTTCTCTAGGAACCTGGAGATTTCCTAGAGCCCCTGAGTACAGGAGAATGTAGGTTTACTTTGGGGCATCTCAGGTAGCACTGGATGTCTGTGTTCACTTCCCTGACTCGTGCCTCACACACCCATTTGACCAAGGGATTACTCCCACATCAGAGATGTCTTTCTGCCTTCACTGACTGGAGGGATGCACCATATCTGCACAGATGATTCACACTCCCTAAAAGTGGCTACAGGAGGATACCTAAGGATTTTTAACATAGCATTTATGACTATATGTAGGCAAGTGAATCATGCGGCAGACGATTACCTGAGCCTAAACACTGCACTGTTAATGATTTAAGGTTAAACAAGGCAAAGCCAACACTTAAATTCCCGACTCCACCTTGGGAGTGGCCAATATTTCAAGTCCTATGGTTTCTATCTGCCAAGAACCCATATTGATTCCACTGCAATGCCTTGTGGAGAGACCACAGTGGTTTTATTCCACTACTTCGAATTCAATTCACCCTTCACAGCGAGAAGTTGTGTTTTTAATTCCTTCTTGTTTACACTGAGCTCTTTGCAGTGGTGCTGGACTGCTGTCTCAACTGGACTTGACTTGAGCTTAAGTACCTCCACGCTCCAGAGCAGTTGCCTGCAGTGCAGGCACATCCACTGTGATTTTCTATGACATGAGAATGAATGTAAAAGCGCTTGACTGATGTTAGTAACCATTTTCTGCACTACTGGCTCTGTACAGTGGCATGTTTAGAAATGCCTATTATTGATGGGCTGAAATGAAAACATAACTACTAGGTACTTGTTGCTATCAAACACAGTTTATGTATTTCTGGCAAAAGCAGACGGGATGTGGAAATGGCATATTTCCCACATGAAGAATGAAGAGAAACATGCTCAAAGATCTTTCTCACTCCCTTTTCCCACCACTCACTTCCCACGTATTCTCCTTCTCCCAATAATTTTATCTCTTGCCAGTAACTCTCTGAGGCTGGCACGTATCAGCAAGATCACAGTCCAGGCTATGCACACTGCTGCACACAGAGAAGCATTCACATTACTAGTAGGGAATGGCATCTTCACTGAAACATAATAAAGCAGATTTTAACTTTGCTCCAAATATTCCTAAAAGTTTTTTGGAAACTCTAATATGTGAGTTCAAAGACAAAGGAGAAGTCCCAAATGATGCAACTTCTCAGAAACCAAAGTACTGCTGCTTAACCCCAGAGAGGACTTTAGGGTGGCCCCAAGAGCCTTACTGGCTTTCTCTGCCCAATATTGCAATGTAAGTTTCTAAGAGCCATCAGCTTCCTGTTACTAGATAGGACTGAAAAGTTTATTCTTGGAATAAAATCCTGGAAGTCTTTATTCTTGGAATAAGTTTTCAGCCAGCTCTTAGGAGAAAAAATTTCTCAAAATACGCCAATCATATTTTGGGTCCCTAAGATTCGTGAAACTAAGTATGCTCCAGCATGCTGTGGAGTTTTTTGCTATGAGAAGTGGTCCACACAGAAAGAATCGCTACCCATTCTCAAAAGTATCAGAATATTGTGGGCAGCAGGACTAGGAAAGTGATTGTCACCCTGCACCGGCATGGGTGAGGCCACATCTTGAGTGCTGTGTGCAGTTCTGAGCCCCTCACTACAAGGACACTGAGGTGCTGGACCACAGCTAGAGAAGGACAACAGAGCTGGGGAAGGGTTTGGAGTCCTATGGGGAGGATCTGAAGGAGCTGGGATTGTTAAGCCTGGCAAAGAGGAGGCTCAGGGGGACCTTATTGCTCTTTGTAACTCTCTAAAAGGAGGGTGTAGCTAGATCAGGGTTGGTCTCTTCTCCTAGGCAAGGGGTGACAGGACAAGAGGACAAAGCCTCAATCTGCACCAGGGGAGGTTGAAGTCGAACATTAGGAGTAATTTCTTAGAAAGAATGATTAAACACTGGAATGGGCTGCCCAGGGAGATGGCAGAGACAACATCACTGGAGGTGTTTAAGGAAAGACTGGATGTGGCATTTAGTGGCATGATCTAGGTGATAGGGTGGTGTTGAGTCACAGGTTGGACTCAATGATCTCAGAGGTCTTTTCCAACCTAACCAATTCCGTGATTCTGTGTTTCTGTGAAGTAAGCATATGCCAGTTCTTCCATTTCTGCATCACTATCCCAGTGAGATGGACCATTTATAAGTTACATGGGAGCATAAAACCACACAGGCAAATACCAGATGAGTTGTACTAACCACACTTGTGTGGGAGGAAGGTCAGTGCTCAGGTTTCACAACTGCAGGATAAGAGTGTGTTCTCCATGGGCAATACATAGAGAATATGTCTGAGTAGCGGCACAGATCTGTGAGGTGGAAAAGGAGCTCGGATGGGGAGTGAGGTTCCTCCATGAGCACTGACTCAGTAGGACACCCCCCACACCACACTCTCCAAAGCTGTTATATTAAGCCTTTGAGAAACTTACACATTCCTTTGCCTAACCTTGTCTTTGGGCAAGAGGAGACCTCTGAAATATCACAGGCCAGATTTCTTACAGAAAAAATATCGAAATGCAGCAACTATCCACGTTCTCAACGTATTTCTGTATTTTCGTGGTAATGTTTTGAAGGAATTGGCTGATTTCGGCCACATGAGAAAGAGAAGTGAAGTTCCTAAGGATATTAATTTTCCCTGTATCTCATGAAAATAGACAGCTAAGTGAAGAAGCGCTTTTAGGTATTTCAGAAAGAGAAGGACAGGTAGGATAGTTCAGCTCTGATTAGAAACCAGAGCATCCTCACAGGAATACTTTTGTCAAAACGTAAATCCTCAACGAGCTCGGGTTTAATTTGTTCTACCGCTCCCAGGACTGTGTATTTTGCTCTAGCTGCACAGACCTTATCTCACTTCCCTCAGCTTCTTCCTTTCTTTACTTATCTGCCCTTCCTCTGCAAGGGGGCCTGCTCTTTATTTTGCTCAGTCTCCAGATCGGAAATACATCATGTGAATAGGAACCACACACACCCAGTGCTGACAGTGACAGTGGCGAGGGTGAGTGTCGGGAGCTGCTAGAAAGCTTTAACTTTTGGAATTTCATAGTGACAGACCTCGGGGGGATGAGGTGTGGATATCTCTGGACATGGACGAGCAGCAGCAGGGAGTGAAGCCAGGTGCTGTTAGAGTGCCATGTCATGTGCTTGCAGACAATCCAGAAGCAGCAAAGCTGTCCATGGCAACTTCAAGCGTGGCATGAAGCAAATGGTGCTTCAACAGCATCAAGAGAAATGAGCAGGGCATGTATAAGGCCAGGGAGCAGAGGTGAGCGTGTAGGAAAGCAGCCCTGCAAGGCGAGGAGGCTGGTGCTCGGCAGCTGCAGCAGTACCCGCGCGGCTCTGAATAAACACCATCACTGCACACTGCAAAACACCAGTGGGCAATGGCTTCCTTGTTGAACAGACCCACTGAAACGATAACTCCAAGGATAAGAACAACATTTCTGTCAGATCGTAGCTGTCCCGTTTCCCACCCACACTTTCAGTGATCACAATGGCTAGATCTGTATTTAAATCACCGTACCTGCTGGGGAGTCAGGAGAGATTAACATACCGTAGGAGTTCATTATCCATGTCTTTCTCTTCCAGTATTCTTTCAAACTTGCTGCTTTCTCCAACGATAAGAAAATTACAAAGGAACAAATTCAAAGTTTGTGCTTCTTTTTTTTCATGGCCTTATAATTTTGTTTACACATTCATCAGTCAGTGTGGTGGGTTGACCTTGGCTGGACGCCAGGTACCCACAAAGCCTCTCTATCACTCCCCCTTCCCGGCTGGACAGGGGAGAGAAAATAAGATGGAAAACAACTCATAGGTTGAAATAAGGCAGTTTACTAAAACAAAAGTGTAAGTTTGCACAAGCACCAGCAAAGAAAAACCCAATAATTTTTATTCTCACCTTCCCATCAGCAAGCAGTATCTGGCAACTTCCCATGAAGCAGGGTTTCAGCATGTGTGATGGTTGTTCTGGAATTCAAACATTGTAAATGACAAATGTCCCCACCTGCTTCCTCATCCTTTTCTTAGATTTTATATCTGATCTGACATCATATGGTATGGAATATTCTTTTGGTTAATTTGGGTCAGTTGGCATAGTTGTGTCCCCTTCCAGGATCTTTTCCCCCCCGAGCCTAATGTTGAGGGAATGTTGGGGACACAGCACTGGTGCTGTGCCAGCCCTTCACAGCAGCAGCCAAAGCACTGGTGTGTTATCAACACCTTTCCAGCTACCAAAGCAAAGCACAGCACTGTGAGGGCTGCTAAGGGAAAATGAACTCCATCTCAGACAGACCCAATACAAACTTCACTCGTCACACAAACTTCATTAGTGTCATACTCAGACCCCATATAATTTCATGTCTTTTCTAAATATTCTAATGTATTTATTTTCTCATTACTGAAATCCTTTTTACCCACACATAGAAATAAAACTACATTCTTAAACCATCTTTATACCCAACATACCTATTAATACATTTTCATTAACTACTATCCCACATCCTTCCACAGATAAATATTATTTTCCCATTTCATGGGCTTCCTCCACCCCTCCAGATGTTCAAAACCAGGCCATGACCTGGGCCCCATTCCATCAGGATGGGTGCTCAAGACAGGAGGAGCAGCACACTTGCTCATTGGGCACTGACACCAGCCCAGCCCAGGTCACTGTCACACTCTCCTACAACATAACATCACAAATTATTTTTTCCCCAAGGTTTAATCTCCTTGACGCATACACTGGGTCTCCCAAGCCTTCCACATTACCCACCAAGTACACCCACATCTTTGCTTGAGCAAACCGCTAATGGGTTTGCCTTTTCCCATGGAAGGAGAAATCCACATCAATTTCCCCATCCACTTCCCCATGCATAGTACAACGACCTTATCACCCCTGCAAAATGTAAGGGTCTTGTTTGGACAGGACCAGACCTGTTAGCTGATCCTCTAGTGTTAACCAGCTTTGGGCTCGCTAAATTTGCACCCCAATGCTTCCATTCCTCTTCACCAAATGCTCTTAACATAGTCTTCGGCAGTCCATTATAACAATATTTCCAGAGGTTTGTGGGTGACTAGGGATATGATATATAACACAGTTGTACAGAATTTGTTGTCCCAGTGTTTTACCTCCTGAGTTTCTAAGATAGTAACACCCGGCCATAGGTCCCCATTGCTTTGAGCACTCTCGACTACCTGCTCATAAAAATTATCAACTTGAAAAACAATCTAGTTTTGTGGAAAAACAATGCTTGTTTTGTCTACAACCTTCCTAGCATCCAGTTATTTGTACTATTCTTTTCATAAGAAGAGCTCTGCATTGCTGTTCTCTTCTGAGAACAGTTCTGGATCCTGTTGCTCTCCTGAATTTTGGCCTTTTCTTAACTTTCCTATTTCCCATTAACTTTTGCTGCAATCCCCTCTGTGAGCTTCTTCTTCTTACAACAGGAAGTCATATTTTTCCAGATTGAATGAGAAAAAATAAACTTTTTTTGTCCTGCAGCTGCTACAAAACACTGTGTATCTTTGGCTCTTGTGGGATGTTGATTGCCCATCAAAGCTGAACGTTTTTAAGGGCAAGGTGGAGGCAAAGATGAGCTCTATCTCCTCAAGAGTATTTCTGGTGCTCTCAAGACCTCTCCCTGGCACTTCCCATCTTGATAAGAAAGTTTTTTAATGGGGATATTTGAAGGTTATATTTTAATAGCTCCCTGGCCAAAGTATCATCTTCGTTCCTGAAGGAAAAGACCGTAAGGACTTGTACACATGCATGACCCCCAGAAAAGCTGCCTGTTCTTTTGTTTCTTGGTTGGTAAGGTGTGATAGTATCTCAGATTCATCAGTATCAGTTGTGAAACCCAGAAAGGCTTTTGGGTATGAATTCTGCAATTTGCTTGAATAAAAGCCTGTACACGATAGACTGTTCTTTCTGGCCTGTTAAGACAGTGCAATATATGGCATTGCCTCTCCATAAAATTTTTTCAACTTGAAGTTGGAAGCTGTATGGTTACCCTGTTGCAATCTCTGTATTTCTTAAATGTAAATGCACATAAATAACCTAAATCACTTGCAAGCAATGGCAATCTGAATTAATCAGGTTCTGCCTTTCTTGAAGATCCCCCCCAAAATATGGGTTGAGCTTAATAAAAGGGCAGTTACACCATTCTTATGGTGTCAGTTACCTATACTCTGTGTGCCATCTGGTACAGTGCTACTAAGTGGAGCCTTTCTTCTTTAGCTGACTTCACCTTACTAAATCCCAAATATTTAAGTGAAACAGATATTATAAACCCTTAAAAATCTGTGAAGAGAATCTGTTTATCTGGCAATTTTGTTTGACATAGCAAAGATAACCTAAGTGATAAAACATTTCCATTCAGTTATGCAGACTCAGGAACTTTTTGGCTTATATAGTGCAGTGATTCAGTATCAATGTAGGAGAGGTTAGATTTGCAATGAATGCACATTGGGATTTCAAAGAGAAGAGTATGTTGGAAGGTCTTGGACTACACTATAACTTTAGCCAAGCACTCTGTGCCTCAAGGAAATGAACCACTGGTGTGCTAAAGGTATCCACTGTCTTGTTTGCTAACACCTTCACTAATGAAAGCAATTAAAGCAGCCTACAAGAACATTTTATTGAAATGTCTGCAAATATTTTTCCACCAGGAAGAGGCGAATGCTCCTTATGAATAAAGGAAAGCAAAAAGGCTTATGCATACCTGCCTGGGCAGTAATCCTAATCCTGATCATTGTGTCACTCATTTCTCTAACACAGAGCTTTCCTGTTAGGTTTCCTACATGCTCCCAACCAACTGTCTGTGCACCAAATCCACCTTCAGATAAGCTTATTTTAAAAAGATCTACTTGGATCCTAAATTTCATGGGTAATTTCATTGAAAGTTAAAAAAAATCTGCTAAAATGGTATGATGTTGCTGAGGGACAAGTGTATAGGGATAATTTATGTGGGTTGTTTTGAGTTTTCTTTCCTTCAGCCTTGTACTTACCCTGGTGACAGGGGAGTAATTTGTCATTTCTTCCCATGGTAATGCTTAGGCTCTGTTTTCTCTCTTCTGTGTTCTTTGTGAACTAAAATGAAAACCAAAAGTCATGTTCACCTTCTCCAAAGCAGCCACTGAACTGGAAAAGCCCTTTTCTATCTGAGTTTACTTCTAATGCAGTGAACCAAGAGCTCAGGGGAGCCAGCTGCAAAATCCAAGCCTTTCCTCCCAGGCAGTCTCCAAAAGTTTTTCTAGCTGTGCCTACAGACCCTTCCTGCAACCTTCCTCCCCCTCATTCCCAAAACTCTTTGAAGGATAAATAAAAGTTAGTACCATTAATTACAACTTCTAGCAGCAGACTGCAACAATGTGGATATGAGACTGGTGAGAGCAGTTTGTCCTCTGCAGTGCAGTTCCACCACCCACAGAACCTGAGACAGCTGACCCAGGTCAGCGAGGTGTCACAAAAGGAGCCCTGTTCGACTGACCCTCTTCAGGGGCACACACCAACAGCATAAGAGAAACTCTCTCCTGGGTCTCCACGCTGTTAGCTGAGTACCTTATCCACTGCCAGCAACTGGCAGCACCCTTTAAGAACTCACCCTGACAGTTTACAGAGTAACACTGTTAATAAATGAACACACTGAAACTGGGACAGGTTAAGGGTCTAAGATTGCCATTGATAGTAACTGACTGCAAAAACACATTCAAAGCAATACACAAACAAGCTCTAATCATCAACAAAAAATAACTCAAGATAACCATTCAGCACTCACAGAATAGGGTTCTTACTCGAGAGTCATCCCTATGGGGGAAAAGATAGGTTCAGCCCATTAGACTGATCCCAGAAGTTACAATGGAGTCTTCCCTATTCTTAACCTACTTTTAGACTATTTCTTTACATTTAGGTGGACCTTGAGCAACTCTAGTCACACATGCCTTCATTGCTGCTTGGTGTAAAATTCTCTCACTTTGCTCTTAAATGTAGTCAATAAAATATGGAGTGCATGCTCAATGAGGGGGGGTTGTACCTTGAAGGCAGGTAACTTTGGGATGGAGGTGTGTGTCAGTGCTCCAATTAGATTACAATGAGCCAAGTTCATCCAAGGCAAGTGATTTCAGAGTTCAAGGCAAGTTCAACCAGAGCTAGTGGTTCAACAGCAAGGCATCTTCTCCTATCTCCCCTGGCTGACAGCTGCTATGTGGTTTATCAGCTGCTTGGTACCATCAAGTTCCAATCCTTGCAACATTTCCAACAGAGCCTAGCAGCTGTGTCTCCACTCCATTCCACTCCACACCCATTTCATCCCCCTTAACATGTGCTTAAGGTTGTAGACTCTGTGTGTGGGGAGTCATTGTGAAAGAGGTTTTGAGCATGCCAAATGCATTCCAGCCAGGGTGTAGGAACTGCATTTCATCCTACAATTTCTGTACTTTTAAAGCTTCTGTTAGACTATGAGTATAACTTCCCATTTTTTTTCTCTAATTTTACCCCCAGTCATCTTCCCACTCAGGGATACTCGGGTTGTTAAGGAAGAGTTCAGCCCCTAGGTTCTGGGAGTTGGTTTAATTCAGCTCAAGCTGTTTGTCTTTGGAGGGGGACTCCAAACTAAGAAACCTCTGGGCCTTAATACTGTCTGTGCACCCAAACTTTGTGTGCTCTTTTTGTGCCCTGCACACGCCTCTTGGCCTGATGAAGATTTATGATCTGGGGTCTTCTAACACCTCACTGGATTCTTTCTCCATGTCCATGCAGGCAGGTCATTAATTGTTCTTATCTTCCAGCTTGGGGCAGCCTTGAGGCCCTCCAGTGTCTCAACCCTTATGTGGAGTTATCTGTCTTTCTCAGCTCCTGCTCAGCTGTTCATCCTAACAAACAGAATTTATTTAAAGTTCATCAATACTAAGTTTTGATCAGGGCCCACTCATGCTAAGCTGTAAGCAAGTTACAATCAAAATTTGACCTATACAATTTCTGATATTTTATAAGTAAATTTATTTTAATCTCCAGCTCTAGTTCAGCATGACAGTCTGCAGCCCACAAAGCCCCCCTGTGCATGTAAAGCCCAGGGTGGCCTAGGAAACATTCACAGTGACATCTGCACTTTTTGCTGCTTACACATTAAGCAATTTGGGAGAGAAAGAGAGGAGATTAGAGAAGACTCCTCAAGATTAGGAGTCAATGAGATGCTTGGGAAGGGGAGGCTAAACAAACTGCAGCTTACTTAGTTAACACTTGGATCATTATTTTTAAAATAATGAGAAAAACAGAAAATTATAAATGGGAATGGCAACACTAACTGCATTTGGAATTTCAGATTTTTTAGATCTCTAATAATATTTCTTTGAAACCAGATGCAAACACCATGTTTAATGGTTGGACTCAATGATTTAAGGGTCTTTTCCAGCCTAAATGATTCTATGGCTCTGGCCTAATGTCCACACATTTGCCATGCTCTCCCTTTGTTCCCTGCCCCAATCAATTCTCACACACCAGAACTGGTACTCCCACAAATCGCAGTGTAGTGTGCAGTGTCAGGGATGCATACTTAAAAAAGCATGGAAGCGGTTGGAGAGGGCAGCCAATCCTTAATTAATGGTTTAATTAACCCTGCCAATTAGCAGTTGATAAAAAGAAAATGTCTCCCCTTCTCAGCTGAAACTCAGCTCTTGCTCTTACCCTGCTCCTGAGCATCAACAGTGACCCAGTGCAGGGGACTGATCCAGCTGGGAACAAAGCAGACTGTCTGCTCAGTGTGAGTTTGAGGAAATTAATCTGAAATCTCTGATTGTTAGATATAGGTAATGGAGTGCAAAAATATTGCATAGGAATGCTGATAAACACCAAAGCTTCTCCCTATTGGCTTGGCTTATCACAAAGTGGAAAGAACTTGATCATGGGGGCATTTTCTCCTAGTTAGCAACTTGCTTTTAAACACACAAAGTAATTAAGTACTAGTCACTTATTGTATCTATACAGATATACCACTGAGAGTGTACACTTTACTTCAATTTACTTCAATTAATGAGCTGTTCCCTGGGCAATTCCACACATGCTACCATTTGGGTCTCTAAAACCTTGTTTTTTCCCAAAGTGTTTCCTTATGCTCCAGACAAGTACTTGCTTACAAGTTTTCTCTTGAGTTCTGTTTGTGAGAAGGCCCACAAATAAAAAAGAAGTGCAGAAAGGAGACCCAAATCAATAATATCTGTAGCCCATGTGAGGCAGAGATCTCCTAAGTCTGGCTAAATTCTCTGTTTCCAGCTTAGGTCTAAAAAGTTTCACGTGATCATCACTTTCTCCAGCTTGCATCCACTGGCAGCTGGAGTTGTTAATTTTGTCTTGTAGGCACAAATGGTAATTGATTAAGGAAAAAACAGTGAAGGATGATTTCTTCTGCTGCCCTGTTGGAGGTTTCTGATCTTCAGCAGTTACACAAACAACAGAGCCAGGAAAGCTGAAAAGGCACCTCCAGCACAACCACTGGAAGGGGAAGGAACTGGGGACAGACTGAAGAGTCTCCTGGAGTGGGTTTCCCATGATCATCAGATTTGCATTAGGAATGCCTGCTTCTTTTCTCCTCTCACAAGCCAGAGGCCTTCCATTACCTCCCTGTCCCAGGCACATCATTGCCACCCATGAGGGGACAGCATTTCCCGTTTGGCTAGTAGGAACTGTGGGAGTGAACAGTGAGAACCCTTCCCGCGTTAATCAAACCCCTTGTGGTCGAGCACATGGTCACCTGCAGGTTTGCCTTCCTTCAGCAGCTGTCCCTGGCTGTGGACACTGTGCCCTCTGCCCACATAATGTCCCCTCTTCCGAGCCAGACATGCCATAGGGAGGCACAAAGGGAAGACAGAAGTTAGCTCTATCCAATGACAGCCTGTGGTGAGTGCTGATGTGTGATCACCAAGCCCTTTAGACCATACAGACTATCAGAGTTAATCAAATCTTACCAATGACCTAATGAATCTCTGAAATCTGGCTACAAGCAGATCTATTTACACATCAAAAGTGAGACACTTTAAGGTATCCAGAGCAAGGGCATTTACATCTGCTCTTATCACCATAAGCTCCCTTAATAGGCACCCCTAGGACAAAATTCATCTTGCTCAAATGAGATTAGAGCAAAATAGGTCAAATGAATTGTGTCCTCATTTCTTCCCAGTGAGCACAAATGGAGTCTAATGTAATTAATTCAGAAATAAATATCTCTGCCTTAGATACCTATGGTTGGAGAAAAAAGAAATCCAACCCTTAGATTTCATTCTTCTGCTCCAAAATAATCATCCATAAGATGGGTGTCTACACAGGCTCCTCTTATGATCAAACAACAGGAAGAGAGGTACCTAGTGAATGAGCCAGTGTGAGGATAACTCACATTCCAGAAGTCCCAGCTAGGTGTCTAAAATTTGAGAATAAAACTGCATTGAAATGACAAGCAGCACATTCTGGTTTAGCTGTTAACTCTGAATCCTGATGACCTTTTTATTTCAGAGTAAAACTGTGCTGTCTCCAAAAGAAGAAATCTCCAATTTCTTTTTGGAAAAAGACAGAGAAAATAAATAGAGAAAAAAAAAATTCTGATTTCAAAATGTGGTTTTGTTTTGGTTTTCTTTTTTTTTTCTCGGACTGAAAGATCCATATTCCCCTCCTTTTGCAGACAGAAGGACTCTGCTCAGTTGTCCACACATATGCCCGGAGACTTTTGAGGTTTCACAGAACATCAGAGACCTCCATCAGCTCTGGCATATGTGGCACCATACCTAAGGGAAGCCCATGCCCTCACTACGAACAGCTAAGTGACAGGGTTGTACTTCAGGCAAGGGATTCACACCCAAAATGTATGATATAAATGCTTTAATTCAGACATCTCAGAGTTAGACCTTAACTAGTACTTCCTCTTCCAATTCCCTTTGAAACTTCCTGTTTCTCTCCTGGTTTCAGAAGAGTTAAAAAGATGTGAGGTACTACTTCATCAGCCTTCCATATGGTCAAGGACCAAGGTGATACAATAGTCACCATGGAGTGAAAACTCACTCCAACTTGAAAGAGATTAATCAGTGTTGTTTGGCTCTCTCTAGCCAAACACTGCCTTAGATCATAGAGGATAATTTGTTTTGGAAATCAGTACTATATCATCCCCTGATTTTGTCATTGCACCACTGGGTCTTCAAGAGCAAAACAGCTATGTCCTCATATGATTTTGGAGCCAGTCATTGATCCAAGCCCTCCTAACTTCTTTCTCCAAGAAAGCAATTTTTATAAAGCCAACAGCAAAATGATGGCACTCAGCTCACAGAAGACACTGTCATTTCCATCTTGTAGAGTTAAAAATGTCATTTTATCATTTCAATTTCTCCTGTGTAGGATCTAATCTTCTGACAATCCAGCCTTCTGACCTTTAAATTGTGACAAGCAATCAAATACACTGGTTCTACTATCCTCTACAATCTTCTTCCTTTGACTGCCCTTTGACTTGGAATCAGAATGAGAGTTAGCAAACCCCTCCATTCACTTTTTAAAAAACTTTTATGATTCTTTGTGCTTTGCAGGGGGAAAACTGGATAGCAGTCAAATTAAGCAGCTCACAAACCTACAAGTAATAAGTCACTAAGGCAGAATAGAGTACCTAAGACAATGCTAAAATTCACTTCTCCTGGCAAGTCTCAGAACTTTTCTTATCCCTTCATTTTCACTTACCCTTTCTTCTCATACTTCCCAGGACATCTTTTCTCAACATGCAGAAAATTTTCCATCTCATCCTCTTAAAACATTTCTTTTGAATTTGCTTGCCTCTTACAACTACGACCCCTTGCCCTGCTCCTTGGAAAGAACCCTACTCCTAAATTTTGATTGTATCTTGTTGTGGAGGTGGTTTCCATCTTTTACACCATTTTCTTAAGCTCTTACTCAGTTACTCCTCACAGAGGAGCTTGGCATTTGTGCTACAGGAGTATCTTTCTTGACTTCTTGTCATCTTTTTCATGACTTATTCCTCCAAAAATTACTGTCTTCCTTTGGTTGCAGTGACTGTCTTCCCTTGGACCTTCCTTCAGTCCCCAGCAAGACAGCCCATGTCTCTTCCCAGCCTTCTTCTGTTTATACACACTAAGACCTCAGCCGGTTTCTCTGACACCTCCCCATGGATGTGCAGTTTTCTCCCGTGCTCACCAGAGTGATTTATCACTGCCTTATTTTATTATGAATTCCTTCAAGTAGTACCCATTTCTAGGTCCCTGGCTTGATCATCAACTTAATCTGTAGCTTCTCTGCATCTCCTGACATCCTGAACTTCACTCTGAGCAGCAATTGCATCAATTTCATGCTTGCAAACTCCATCCACGTGGCTAAATCTCTTTTACAGCTCTCTTTATCAGCTTGTCTTACTTGTTGCAACATATTTTCCCTCCAGCATTGATAAACACATTTTTCCCCTTACCTGTTCAGAGTGCTCCCACTTACCTATTATTTCCCATGTCTTTGCATCTTGTTTCTCTTATCTCACTAAATTTAATTGATGTGTCTATTTTCAAAGCCTGTCATGGCCAGGTCCTACTCTGCCTGTCACCTGCCATTCAGCTCTTCGAAGACCACTGCTATCTTTGATTGCTCTACTGTTTCCAATATCCTGCTTGCTAAATTCTGAACACATTTGTGATAACTTTCTTCCATTCTCTCCCTTGCTGTGGAGATAATGCCATAAACAGGTTTTGTATCTTGCTGTCATTCAGAATACTTCTAATTTTCCTTTACCTAATATCTATAAAAAGCTGTGGAAAAGCTTCTCTGCTTTGGTAATCTAAAATTCCCTCCCATTTTGCCAATTAGAATTGTGTCCTTAAAGGACCCTTTTCTTCTCTCTGATGTTATTGATAATCTTTGTCTTAAATTTAAATAGTGACCTTTTGTGGGGAAAGGGACACCTTTTATTCTGTGACAAGCTCTACACATCACAGGCATAAAAATACAATGTACAACATAAAGTAATAATAATGATAATGACAACAAACCTGTTCCAAATTAAAACTCAGCAGAAAAGTGGCTTTAAAAATGTCGTTCGCCTCTTGCTTTGGCACATATTTTTCAGCTTCATCACTAGCCGCAGCACATTGTTTATGGAGCCATGTCAGCTGTGCAAACAGATAAATGACAACAAAGCATTGCTTATAAAGAAGGTTTATTCTTATTTTATCACATGACTGGGACTAGTAAATGAGAAGGCATAGTGTAAAATTATGTTGCAAATTATATTGATGACTGGGCAGCATTGCCCTCTCACTACCTGAGCCATCTGCTCTGCTCTCAGCAAACTCTTGTCCTCCATCCCCTCCTCCTCTTCAGCTGTATTCCCATGGAAGATAATATGTGTCTGTGGTGACTGACTGGTGTTCCCTCCTACTTCCAATCCATTTGTTGTCAACCAGGTTTCTTTTCCTGAGTTCTCTATGTTAAAATTGCCTTTTAACCATGCTGCTTTGTGCCATTTCTCCCTTGTCCAAGGTGACATATGACAAGACATCCTCAGCTCTTTCAGCCTGCCAACTCTGATAGCATGCTGCCCTGCCTGCCATTTTGTGCATCAGACTGATAAGAAATTTCCATTAGCAGAAAGAGGAAAATAAGGAGTGCAACAGCCACTGACATTCAGCTTTTCTGTGCAGTTGGATTTTGTAAATTGCATGTACAGAAAAAGAATGGCAAAGAGCCAAGTACTCTGTGGCTCAAGGGAGGACAAGGTGCCCTGGGCACAGCTTGCCTTATGCCAGCTCCTTCCCATCCCTGCCAAGATCAAGATTCTGCCTTGGGATGCACCAGAGTTCAGTAGTCATTGTGAAACCACCATATCAACATTACATTTGGGCAGCCTTAAAAATTCGTTTGGGATATTTTGACCTATTTCCTGTAGTTCTGAGGTCAGGAGGCAGATATTTTTGCCCCACGTTTCCTTTTCAAGAAAAATCTGACTGCTGTTTGGCTCAGTTGTTCGATGTTTTACCAAGGAGCACGAGGAGGCAGCAGGGACCAGCTCACTGTGAGAGAACCAACACAGGCACTTGTGCAATCTGCTGTGACCTGCTGGCTGCTGTTGGGATACAGGGCCACGTGCAGCTCCCATTTCCACTTGAGCACTGCAATTATTGAGGGCATGAAGCTCTAAGTATGGAGAAAAAAAATTAACTCACCATACTTACAGATTATATTCACAGGTACTTTGTTGGCTGATTAAGCTCTCAGTTCATAATTCTTCAAGTTGTGGTATCATCCTCTGTAATTGAAATACACCTAGTAATAGATGGGTAATTGAATATATATCAAAAAAGTAATGGGAATAGAGCAGGAAATTAATCTGTTTAACAAGGAACATATTCTGGTAGTCATCTTGTAGTATTCCAGAGAGAATCAAGAAGAAAAACATTTTCAAAACTCCCTGAAAGGGATATTACAGTATGAGAAAGCCTTTTGATGGTCTTAATTTTGTTTATTTTTTACATTTAGAAGTCAAAAATCATAGGAGGTCATTTGGTTGTCAGCCCATGGCTGATTTTGTTCCTAATGCATGTACACAATCACACAAGAATCAGCATGTTGCAATGTATCCTGAAGGTGTGCAGAGCTGAATATAATTTACAAGAAAGATCTTTTTTTTTTTTTTGTTTAAAACTGCCAATTTGTCAAAACCATACATTTTTATGACAAAGGATTGCTTTTGGTATTTTATTCCAAGTAAAAAAAATTTGACATTTCTTTAATATCTTGTTCCAGTATCTTCAAAAAGAAGTGTTCTGCTTTTTCATTTCAGAAATACTCTCCTTCTGAAATGTAATTACAGTGAGAAGTAAGATGTTTTAAATGAAAAAGATCAGCATCTAAAAGTAAGAATTTTCACTACTCCAGAGCTATATTTGTAGGGGAGGGAGGTTGTTTGTTTGTTTCATTTTGCTCTCTTTGAGGTTCTTGGGTTTTGTCCCAGTTTGGTAGAGGAATCTGAAATATTCCAAAACAAAGAAAATGGGAAAATAGCTTCTTGCCTATATAGCAAGAAAATAGCTTATTGCAGAATTCAGATATGGTGAATGTTGAGTGATGAACTGCCTCATGTGGTGATCATCTGGCCTCTGTAATTATACTGGTGGGATTTACACCATGCCAATTTAATGTGAAATCCAGTAACGGCACTGGCCTATTTACTTATGTACTACATCACAGAGGTTTGTTTAATTACCTTGATTGTCCTTTTTCTTCTGAAAACCCAGATGTGAGGTGGAATTAAATTTCAACCAAGAGCCATCTCAGGCCTGCAAGTGCATTTTACATATTTCGATCAAGGAGTCAGTGTAAGTCAGCAAAGAGATAGACAAAACTGGTGCGTTTTGTAGCACAGATTGTGAAGGTTTTTTGTCAATCCACTTCTGGAGGCTTCCAATCCCAGCATTTCATTTCCTGAAAAACTTCAGGGAAAAAAATGTTTATAAATAAAGGGAGATTAGATATAAGGCCTGTGAACAAATTGCCTCAAACTAGGCCATCTCATTTTTAAGAGCACTAAGGCAATATAATGAATAATCAAGAATGTGTTTAACGTGGTGGGGTTTTTTTCAGTTCATCTGCAAATTCACACTAAGTAACATGTCCCTAATTTAAAATCTTGATGTATTTTAAATGTTAATCTGGTGTAGAATTCCTTTACAGAAGCATATTACTGGTGCCATTTTGAGCTTAGGGAATTTTTCTATTTAGACAAATATTACTGATGTTGAGCAACAGCTTTTATATCCAATTTGTCTTTTCACAATAGTGCATAAGTAGGTAATTCTTCTGTTGAAGAACATATTGTCTTTAGTCATATTAGACTACTTAACTGCAATTATTATTCAATTCAACCTCTATCAGTCATTTATTTTTAAGTCAGTTTATTGGTAGAAGAAAGCTTTTCTCAGTCTCTGACATTTTCACTGTTACTAAAATTCAGAATTGTAAGAAGTCATTCTTCTTGAGCTACCTACTGTATTTGCAGTTATTGATCATAAATTTCTTTTTCAACAATCGCCTTGATATTAGCATCCAAAAGGGCTTGATTTTCACCAATAACTTTCATGCTTTCTCCCACTTGGGACACTGGATAGTGAGAACTTTGAGTAACTGCATTACTCATTGCATAGCATCAATCCTTTTTGTCTCTTGTGAATAAACTACTTGCATAGATCAGATCTTTTGGCTGACAAAATCCAGATGTTCAAGTGTATTCATGGGCTCACAATTCAGGAGATTGTGAAATTGGAATTAATCACATGTAGACCTTTAGGTCAGTTGTCCATATTTATTTTCTCCACATCCAACTTTCTGTTCTTTCCCACTGCATAATGGACTGTGGTAGCTTTTTAATCTTCAGCATTGGCCTGTCCCATATCTTTGGAATGACACCAGATGGTCAACCTCCTTCCCTTTGGGGAAGAGGGTCTGTACTGCTGTGACGAGTTTGTGGAAAGGAGGTGAACATTCCTTTTTCTCCTAGTGTTTAAGAGCACAAAATGGTGGGCTTTTAGCAATAACAGCATAATTTTTCCATATTAAACCAGATGGAACTAAAATTCCTTTTGAAGGTGTTTACCTTTTTAACACCACTATTTGAACTTTACTGCTGTTTCAGTTTCAGCTGATGAGCGTATCAAACCACTTTCCATGTGGATTCCATATTCACTTGGATGCCTTTCTGAGAGTTAGGTAAGGGACAATGCTTGCTGCAAGACTTCACCAATCCAAACAACAAAACCAATATCATAAAATGGTGATGAGTATAATGGCAAACACACTTAGAAAATACCAGACTTTTGACTGCTTGTACAGCAGTTCATGTCTGTATTTTGATGCAGACTTCAACTCTCTGGTGTGAAGAAGCAGTTTTTCAGGTGTCAAAGACTTACCCCACTTTGCAGAGTCTTTCAAGTATGATAGAGAAAAGTCTTCTATTGCTCATGTTCTCTCAAATAGCCCCCAACTCATCTGTATTGCTGTTCCTTCGCCTACTTTAACCCTTCCACTAAGCAGAGAGGTTTGGGAGACATGTATGGTGAAGACAGAGGCAAGGAAGGTGTTGAACACATCAGCCTTGGCTGAAGCTGAAGCTGAGATGTCAATGAACTTGCACGGGGATTGCACAAAGAACAGCTTTGATACCAAGTCAGTAGAGATGAATGTCATCTTGGATAAGTCATGTGGCAACGCTAGGATTTCTTGATTAAAAAAAAAGCATTGTAAAACTTATGATGAACAAAACAAAAGATTACTTTTCCTTAATCCCTCCCTTTGAAAAGGCCAAATGGCATTACAAAGAGCTTAAACAAACATGTTCAAACTAAGGCACTTTCTTCTTCTGAAAACTGTTGGCCTAAAAAATTCATGTTTGGCAAAGAACTGAAAATAACAGGAGTCATCATAGGTGACATGAAGACTTTATTTGCATCTTAATACAGAATTGTCTGTCAGCTTGATGGTGTTTAATAATAATGATGTCCTTTTATTTTTAGCTGCTACTTTTGAAACATCTCTCTCTAAAAGCCGGTAGAGAAAATTACTTATACTTGCAGACTCAAAAATATCTCCATTACAATCTCTTGGCAGCCCCCTCATTCAGCCCCTCACCCAATTTCAATTAATTTTTTCATTGCCAGGACAGTGCCTTGTTTATTAGCAAAGGCTACTCAGTGAAAAAATAATGTTTCTGCTTGTACTTCTACTGCACACTGAGCAATGCCAGGAATAAATGATTACTCAACTGTCATGTTTTATCATATAGAAATGCTGTCCATTTCATAGTGGATAAATTTAATGGACAGACCACATATTTGTGTAATTTAATCTCTTGGGCTGTTTTTGTGTCAGCCTTACATTTCTTTACAGATTTTAGTGCTTTTAACATTCTATTCTTCCTGTTTTCTGTTGTTAAGATTCTTTGTATAGAGGAACTCTCCTGATTGCCTGTTACAAAAATAGGTATTATTCTAAATTATTCTTCTTTGTAGAAGAATAAACCTTGGCCTTTGCACAAAGGAGAAGAAATGAAAGGAACATTTTACATTAACCATGGAGCTGAAGGAGCTTCAGCTGTGTGTAAGGCATTCATGAGACAAAAAGGCATGTTGTAGCTAGACGCTTTTGCCAAAGCTGGCTTCAACATTAATTGCTCCAACACCTAAAATTATCAGGCTGAGAGGATTGATTCACAATCATATACAGTTGTTGCTAGAAAAACTTGATCTTCAAATCTTTTCTTTAAAACTAGTTGCCATTAATACTGCTATGTCCACAGTTTTTGTCAAGCACACCAGGAACTGCAAGTCCGCATTTAAAATAAAATGTTATCAAAATGTTTCATAGTAATGACTGCAGCTTTAATTCCTTTCAATTAAAAATTTCAGTTTGAAAACCTTGTAAATATTAGCTAGAAAACTGCTGAAAACGGAGTCTGAACACTGCAGAGTGTTTGAAATTCTAAAAACAATTTCAGTACTATTTTCTCAGTTCCAAAGATCTTATTCTTCCTGCCATCCGTGGCTGACACAGTAGACCTAGAACAGTTTTGCAATAAGATGTTTTCTGCAGATTAACATCTTATTTCCTTTTTAACTCTTTGGATGAGGATCATTCATATGTGCTTGTAATACTGAACAGGGAGTATTCTCTGGAGACAGGCTTTAGCACGGGGCCCTTCCGAAATCTTTTTTTTCTGGTAGATTGATTTTTATGGAGTCAGGGTGGTAAATAATGGCTTTTACTGAGAGGGTGTTTTTCAGAAGTGTTCAGCACCTACCATAACCCAGGGAGGTGCCTGTGTAATTGAATTGCTATTAAAAAGAGAGGAATGAGAACAGTGACAAACTCCTCGCCTTTGGAAATGTAGTTCAACAGAGGTGCTATTACCCAGTGCATACACACACAAAGGTGCAAACTGCAGAGCTTGAAACTTGATTTCACTTCTTTTTACCCTATCCACTTACAGAGCACCTTGTGTAAGTGCATAAATCAAATGTTAGCATTTCCAGTTTAAGGTTAATTGAACACCCAGTCCAAGGCACACTACACGACTTTTTTTCTGGTTTAATCTCTTACGGTTTGGTGTTGTGGACAGCAGGAACATTGGCCAAGTGAGCCCCCTCTGTTTATATGTCTTGTCATTAGTTTAATGAGAAGCTATTGCTGTGACTCATCCCCTCTTTTGCTCTAAGGCTCTTGCCTTTAAAAACCTGGCAAAAAAAAAAGTCAAGGATCTAATAAAAGCAAAATTGAACTCTCCTTTCTTTTTCTTTCTCTTACCCTTTCTTTTTCTCTATACTCATAATCTTGGGGTGAGAGCAGCTTCTAAGTGTCTTTTTACTCTCTCCTCCTACTGAAGTGCCAGATGCCCGGCAACATATCTGGGAGAGGAGTGCCTGTCTCTGGTAAGTTGTTCATCCTTAGTGGGGTTTCTCTGGAAGGACAGCTTCCAGACATGATGCCCTGTGAGCAGGACAGCAGGCATTTTCTCCATATTTTCTCTGTATTTTTCTGGATATAATAATGGACCTTGTTTGTCAGGCTGCCTGGCTGTACAGACAGGCATTTTGGTCCAGCTGTATTCTCCTTCCTGAGCGAGCCAGCACCAGGCTTACGTGCTGTTTATTGAAAGGCAACCTAAAAACTGGAGTTCCAAGCGACATCTCTTCTCCCTCAACACCACCATGTGATAGCTAAGCCAGTCAGAAGCCTATAATGTTCTAAATAGTAACCTGGATGAAGGAAAAGCAAACTTACCCAGTCCAGAACAAGAGTGGCTTTGATCCCACAAGCAAGCACATGAAAATCCTCATTTTCACAGAAAAATTATTTAGATCTCTTTAAGAAAATTTAAAAACTCTTTAGATTGCAATCAGTCCTTCAAATGGGATTTAAGGAAACAGAATGGCATTTATGGGTATAGGTTTGGGGGAGCAGGGAAGCATAGGAAATGTGTCTCAGTTTGTTTGTCCTCTTCACTCTGTGACCACACAAGTGACAATAAACCTCTCTGAAGTGCTGAGATGATATGTCAGCAATGGCAAGCCAAGTCTTACAACAGCTTCCAGCTGATGATGTGTTGCACAGTTCCACAATAGGATTTCAATTGAAATGAATGCATTACTTAGGTGAATATGAGACTATTTCACAAGTGGGAATGCAAATATTCCAGCCAGTACTAGAGTTGCCTTCCTACTCTCCTTTCCTTTGTGGCAAAGCATTTTTCTGACAGGACCATTTTCTGAAACAATTAGTTTGTCCCTGCACCTGGTATCAGCAAAGACTCATTCTTGCTTGTTTTCTTGTTCCCAATTTTTTAATGTGCTTCTCCTCCTTGTCATTGCTTTGGTCTTTTGTTTTCACTTTCTTCTTCCAAAGCTGCAAACATCAATGTAAAGGATGCATGATGGGATTGAACAGCAGGTACTGAGGCTCTGAAACACCAGCCATCCTTTCTGGAGGCTATTTTCCCAATATCTCTCCTGTGAGTTGAAGATACACATACCTCTTCTCTCTCCAGGTACACTGCTGGCAAATATTTCCAACAGGACATAGTCTTTAGGACAAATCCTTTTGTTCTAAAATTAAAAAGTTATTTCATTGGCCACTTAATAAAGAATACTTTTAGTTGATTGGATTTTAATGAGAGAAAAGGGCATTAGGAATTTTGTGCCTAGGGGTGCTATAGAAAAATAAATGACTGATGTGAGCTATATTTCCCTCTAATTAGTGCTCCTGATGGGTGGGTGGTGTAAATGCAGAGGGAAATGCAAAGACTTCAGGAGCTCAGTATGAATTCAACATTATTATTTGAGCAAGCATCTGGCAGAGCATGGTATAATTGAACAATCTTCCAGCCCTGCAACATACTAAGCAAGGTATGAAAAGTTCTAAATGACGCCTGAGTGTCACTGACATAGCATTTACACTATTTCTGAAGAGGAGAACTGTAGCAAGTAGAAATGTTCCTAAGGATACCCTTGAGAATGGCTGCTCCCCAGCCGTCAGTACTGCCACATTTCGGACTCTTCTGAGAAGGGCCTCTTGCAGGTCACAGAACCCAGACAGGACAATCTGGTTTTGATTTGCACTTAAGAAGAAATTGCTGGATGATGGTGACCAGGAAAGGACAGGTTATCTTTCTGGTGCCTTTTGGTACACTCCTTGGTATCCTCCACAGCTGCTCCTGCAGAATGGCACAGCTCTCCAGTGGCACTTGTAATATGTGCCAGATCCCTATGAGTGTCCTAGACACCCTGAAGTATCTCTTCTTTTGTGCTGAAATTACTAAACAGAAGTTTGCCTTCAAAGAGGTCTTTTTCCCCCCTTCTTGTATATGAAATACAATACATAACAATATAAACATAAATTAGCAGAAGGCTGCAGTTTTGCTACATCTTCCCTTCCTTGTCCTAGAAGAAATGTTCTTAAAGTCTGTTCTGATGTTCTTTTAGGTGCTAAAATAAACAAATAATGATGGAGCACAGGAACTACTGCTGCAGCACTCACAAGAGAGTATCACAGGCTGGCCTAACCTTTGTCTTCTACTCTAGAAAGAAAAAGAAGAAATACCCATTAAATACTGGTGGTTTCAAATTGTAGTCCAAGCTTTCAACCCTCCAGGCTGTCACCACACTCTTCATTGGCCTCTGTGTTGCTATGAATAAAATTAGTATTTTAAAATTATCAAAAGCCTTCCTATGCTCATTTTTAACTCTCCCTGCTGAGGAGCAAAACTGAAATGAACAATTACTTTTGTGTTGGCATTGCTGTACCTCGGGAGCCTCAAGCCTCAGGGGGGCTCAGATCTCAGAATGGTGAATCTAACGGTCAGAAACTGAATGGGGGCAAGCACATCTAAGAAGAGATTCTGACACAGGCTACCTGTGACTACTGCCCCAGACACCGAGCACACCTGTGCTAGGGGATGCCTTTTGCTCCTAGCTTAGGACCTTGGTGTGTACCCAAAATACCAGGAAGTTTTTTCTTTAAGTACATAACTACATTATCAATTTCCTTCATAGCAGGAGACCCAGAAGGCCTCAGGAAGGAGGATGTATCCATTTTACACATACATTTGGAGGGCCACAAAAACATTGTGCCTGAATTTGTCTATGCAAACAACACTGGCGCTTGCTGTAAGTGTGCTCCACTGCACAGATTAATTTTACAAACAGGTTAAGTGCCTAAATCTTGCATTGATCCTTAAATTATGTCTGCAAACAACTCTCAGTATCACTGGAACCTGAAAGAGTGGAATGCACATTTCATTAAAGAAGCAATGTTTTGGTTTAAAGAGGGAATACAAGGACTGAGGGCTGAAAAGCACATTTGAGTTCTCAGCAGCTTAGACAAAGCAAGCTGAATCTCATTTGTGAAAACAGAAGTCAGCAAACACCTACCACCATTTACCAACTTTAAACAAAAGCAGAAGTAGCTCAAACCATCCTCAGGATCTATCTCTGTTTGGGCAAAGTTTCCCAACAATATGCAGGAGTCTGAAGGATTGTATCCAGCTTTTCTGGATCTGAGCCCTGTATTTTCCAATAGTCAGAATGTCTGTTAGAAAAACCAGCAATGTTTTGTTGTGATGTTCATATTTCTGCACACACCAGCATCAACACTTGGCTTTGGAGTCTGAGCTCACACTTTGCTTCTGCTACATAAAAAGAAGTATGCTAAAATATGAATGCAAATTGTACAACAACAGAACTATCTATAAGCAGGCTGCAACATTCACAGACTCCAATGAGTAGAGGATAATTACAGGACATCAGCTGCTACTAGGTTAAAAAGCAGATTTCTTCATTATTTTCTTTTAAAATCATGTCTTCTGTTTATAGAGCTCTCCACATTGGAGATTTTATATTCCTTTCAAGATATAAAATAATTATACCTGTCAGTTTCTATTTGATTTACTTGCAAAATTTTAGACACTTGTCTTTTTTTATCATTTTAAATCCTAAAAATAAGAGTAATCAGTCATTTGCAGTGCTATGTAAGAAATAATTTTGTCATGTTGTTCCCCATCACTACACTGGTGCAGAGTTTCATTAGATTGACATAGCATATCATGCTGAAAATTATATAAAAATGATAATGGCAACTCTTGATTTCTTTTAAAACTCTGAATCTGGAGATCCTGGAGAACAGTACAGATCATTTTATAATTCTGTCAAGCTGAATTGAGGGCAATTTCTGTCAACAGAAGTGAGTTATTTGTATTAACACCAGTTAGAACAAAATTTGTCTAGCTGTCCAACTGGGAGAAAGTCTGCTGTGTTTCTGCAGTTGTTTGTTTATTCCCATTTATTGTTATGTTTACAGTAGCATAACTACCAGAAAAATGGGCAAAGACTCTAGGTCTGCAAGCAAGCCACTGATCATCTGTTTTGGTGAGATATCCCAGTGACATGGGATGCTGTTTGTAGCAGGGAGAAGCAGGGGCACCTGAAATCCAAATTCCCCCTCTAATGCAAGACACCCAACTGAGGGTACTACATCCCACACTTTGATTCTGTCCATTACAAACTGTAGGCATCTCTAAGAACAATTTGGACTTTAGGAGGAAATCAATCACTCTGGGAAGATATCTACCATATTCTCCCTCTACAGAGAGATTAGGAGAAACGTGATTCAGATCCTAGAGTTTGATGCAATAGAACTGAGCCAGCATTGTTTTCCCTACATTCAATGTTTTAACTAAATAACTTGTGGCATCAGTATGTTACACTGTGCTAAAAATATATGTAGTCCATAAAAAGGAATCTCTTAAGCAGTAGTGAGATTTTCAAGTTTTCTTATACATAATGAGAAAAAAACAGTACTTCTAATTTTAAATTGTAGAACAGGGAAAATTAAGGCAAGAAAAAATCAAGCAGAAAAAACAGCATGAAAGTAGCAATGAGAGAAATCTATGCAGTATTTTTCCACAACAGGCTCCAATGTTTTGGGAACAAAATAACATCTGTCTTTGCATCCCCATGTGCACATCTTAAACAGAGCAACCGAAGATTTAGAGAAAGGGATAAGATTTCATAGGTCATAGTTGCTGGATTTTGGCTATCCAGAAGCAGGGAAACTTAAAGAAAAAATTGAAATGGGAGGACAAAACTTTCAGTGTGCCAAGAAATATGTATATATGCATATGCATATATACATATCTTAGAAAACAACTTTAGAATGGAGAAATGCCAACTGTCAATAAATTTAGTACACCAGAGGCACAAAAGGGTGTAGAAAAATGGAATATGTCTAATCTGGGTGCTAATTAGTTATTGCCCAGACTTTCTCATTTAAAAGGTCGTATGACATTTAGACATCTATTTTGGGCATGAGCAGAATACTCCTCAACATATTAGTGCTATGAAGCTACACAATTGTGTCTCTGATGAGGACACACACATACTCCTACACATATTCCACACATACTCCTACACATATTCCACCTTCTGGACTTAAATGAGTTGGTGTCTTCAGAAAGAGTACAGCAGCTTCTTTGCTCTACAAGAAGCCAGACTTTTTTTCTCACTTCCTGCTAATGTATCTGATCACCTCTTGGTCAATACACCTTCTGAGGCTGTGCTGGTCTTGGGTTCATTTCCCCTCTCCATCCGAAATGATTTGAACCTACTTCAAATATGAGGCTGTATTTGGTGGGTGCTGCTTGGCTCTCCTGTGTGCTCAGAATGATTATCCCTCATTTCTGGGCTGAGGAGGAGGAGGAAAGAAAAAAAAGTCTTTTAGGGCCACCATGCAAGACAACTTGCATGGTGAGGGTTCAGCTGGTCATTTCAGCACTTTAAACAATGATATTTAGAAACTCACTCTTGTGCTTTGTGAAGCTGAGAACTAAATACCCCAAAAGAGACAGGCAGGAACATTAGCACATCTGATCCTGAGAGGCAAGAGTGACATTATTGCTGTAGCATCTCTTGCCAGCTTAATGTCCTCTCTGCATGGCTCCTGTACACTGCACAGGCATCCCATAACCCTCGCCCAGGACTGTAGATACCACTAGGCAGCTTGCCTTAACAGTTGCCATGGGAAATCTCAGAGCTGTAATGCTAAATGTTTTTCAAAGATATAGCTTTTACTGGTAACAGGCTTTTACTTGCCCTTTATTGTAAGGAAAAGACTTACATTTCCCTACCAGCTATCAGATAGTTGATAATGAAAATAGCATACACAAGACACAGTGAGATTTGGAGACATCAGGAGAAGACCATAGGATAATAAAATTATATTTTCTTTGTGCTGTCCTTTTCTGTACCAGTAAAGAATATTAAAATAAGTGAGAGGAACCTCGCTCAGCCCCAGGTAGGATTTCATCCCATGCTTCACTGGAGAGCTAGGACAATAGCAGCATCATTTCATGCCCTACCACAGCACTGGTTTTCATTACGACTCTACAGATGTGCATGCATTCAATATTTTTTTTTATTGCCATCCTTTCTACTACCTTTCAAGTACTCTAAATTACAGTGTCATTACTCTCATTGTTGTTACCTTGCACTATTTTCCTACTTCTTTGCCTGTAAGGAATAGGAACATTTAAAAGCAGACACACTGGAGAACTTTCCCATTGCTGAATACTTCATATGAATTGCTGCATGGAGGAAGCCATACACAGTACAAGTGATTTTACTGATCCTACTAAAGATGAAACTAGCCTATGGATTCTTAAATGCATTTAATGCCTACCAAATGATTATTTGCCTCTGTATTGATGTCGAGTGCTCTAGTAACAAAAATTTTACATACTGCCAAAGAACATTTAAACTAACTTAATTTACAACCAATCACTTTCACTATTTTTTTTTCCTGCCTTGTAGATTACATTTAAGGTACTCAATGCTAATAAAATTGTATCTTATTTAAAAAAACAACCGAACAACCCTATGAAAAAAAATCAAACCATGAACCAGTTAGTACAATAATATAATCTGTCAAGTGTACCTTTTGTTATCACTCGAATTCTTTAAAAAACACAGTAATTTGAGTTGGACATGTTGTTCTGTTCCAATTTTTCCCTTTTGTACATTGATCTTGGTTTGGAGGAAGCAGACTGAGAGTAAAGAAAAGAAACTTGTCCTCAGCAACAGAGGGCCAAGGACCCCACATTGTTGCTCGCACCCAAAAAGGTCTGGCCACCAACAGTCCCTCTGCAACACCCTTAGGCTGAAGACAAAGTAGATGCTTCAAATAAAGACCTCCTTATCAGCTTCTAATTAAGACAAGTCCCCTGGCAAATCTTCATGTGTCTGAAATGTTCAGCCTTTTTCTGGTCACTGACTGACAGAACTATCCTCTACCTGGGTGCCAGGACGGTTCATAAGAAATAGGTCAGATGGCTCACTCTCTGGAGATGCCTTCTCTTCCACTAAGTGTAAGGGCAGGCTATTCTGTCAAAGGCAGGGATTTCACATCCCTATCTGCAAATTAAAGATAGTCCCTCCAGTCTCGGGGACTGTGCTGCCATTAGTGCAGCCTCATCAGTCCAAACACCAGCCATGTCCCAGCTGAATGGCAGAGATCTGAGGGACAACCAGCCCTACCTTCCTGCACCCTGGTTTCCCTGGAAAAGGAACTTGGGTACACATCTGTTATGATACAATTATTATTATTATTATTATTAAGGTTCTTTAGAAATTCCTCTGCCCAAATTAAGGTGCAAACGAGACCATATGCCAGTGGCAATAGTATGGGTTTTACTGTACAGTAAATGTGAGAGAAAAAGAAAAGAAAAGGAGTAGAAAGTGGGGGGGGNCAGCCCTGTGGTGCAAGGCCTCTAGGGATCACTTTGGGGGGTTTTTGATGGATTGTGACTCCCCCTCAGCTGCCTCTCACGTCAGAGTCCTGTGGATGTGACCTGTGGGGTTGGGGGTTCCACAGCTGGGCTGGTTTGTGTAATCAGAGGATGGGTGTTCAGTGCCTCTGACCAGAGGTTACACCATGCACCCGAAACCTCCTCCTCCCCCCTTGGTTGGGGGAAGTCTGTGTAAGCCTGGCCTCTGTGAGCTGTGCTCTCTCCCATCCCCAACTCAGCCGGGGATGATCCTCCGCACAGCTGGTGGCTTCGGCCTTATGGTGGATGCAAACCTTTCCCTCCACCTGAGATGACTGAACAATGGGTTTCCCTTTATCTAATCAGCAGTTTGACTTTCAAAGTCCCAGTCTTCAGGGAGGCTTCTTGGTCGTATCTTCTTTATGATGAGCAAAAGTTTATATCAATGTTTGAGGCATGAACTATTTTCAGTCTCTGACAACATCCAAGGCAGAATTGCCAATGGAATTCTTTAAAGACAGGTGTTGACTCATTTCTGGTGCTTTGGCCAAATACATTTCATTAGCCTGTGTCAGTTTCTCAAATACTGTTGTAGGCTTGGCAAACATATCAATGATGCTGCCATTTTCCTGTAGGGTTCCTGCATAGGCAATATTTCACGATGAACGCAGTAGAATGGCTAATGTGAAGAATATCCTGGATAAAATTAATTCTCCTACATTATGGGTAAAATCCACTGAAGGATGAGTAATGATATAGCTCAGAAATCATCACTGCATCAAGACATTACTCCATGGTATATACCACAGGGAAATGGCTGATGTGTGTCAGAGTTTGTCATCATTTTAAATACGGCCTGATGCTTAAGGAATAAATCAGCATAATTTCCCTGATTTGTCACCACTACAGCTTTGCTGATCTACAACACTCAGTAATTAGTTCCACGGTACAGTAATATTAATGCAATTATTGCTATTTATGTGCCTAAATAGTTTTGAATGCAAAGTTTGCCAACCAGTCAGAATACAGCTTGAACTCTGAGAAAACATGTTACTGTAGCTGGACAGATACAAGAGATGGATCTGTTGATCCACAATGGCATCAGAATGTATAGGGTGATTTTGCTGCTCTACATGTCAGAGCAAAGGGATTTAGAGTGTCTGTGTTGGACCATGAAATGAATAAAAAAAAAAAAAAAATCAGAAGGAAAGAGAAAAGACAAAGAAATCAGAAACTACTTGTCTGTATGCCAGTAAAGAAACATCTAATGAGAAGAGCTTGTGAAGGCAGTTTGTCCTGTTAACATATAACAGGAAATGTCAGCTCTGAACCAGACTGTACTCATTGATTTCAGCAACACTTCTAAGAACATACAATAATGCTTCCCACTGCTCTATATCTCTGGGAGCTGGCTGAGTAAGATCCCATCTTTGCAGCATCTTTGCTGTGTAAGCAAGCAAAAGAAAAAATGATAGGAATGTACTGTTTTGAAGAAAGTCGTAACTAAGTCCTACTTCCTGCACACACTTTGGCTGATTCCTCACAAAGCTTTGTCCTCCTTCCTGCCTATTTGAGAGGGATGCATCTGAGCTCTACTACAAGTAAGACACGTACAGTACACTTTGGAAGTAATAAGATGAGCATTCCATATGCTGCTATTTCAAACATTCTGGATAATTGCTGTTATTAACCCACTTCCTTTGTGTTGCATGACAGCTATGTTCTACCCCGTTGAAAATAATAGAGGAAAGTGTAAAGAAGAACAGAACACTTTAGGAGAACCTCAAAAAAGCTTTTACTTGGTAAAAATTCTTTTTTAAAAAATCTACTCTGACATTTTTTGCATTATGTTTATCTGTACAATATACCTTTTCAAGGACATTATATACACTTAGAATTTGCTTTGGGATATTGTTGATTTTCACCTCTTTTTCCTTTTTTTAAAAAAAATATTTGATTTGGTTTTCCAGATATTGGACAAGTTAAGATGCACATTGATATTGAAGCCTGTTTTAAAGGCTTTCAAAGCAAAGAGATCCCCATTTTTATTCTCATGTACTTTTTTACAAGGAAAGCCATGCATTTCTTGGCTGTTATTGAAGCCACTCTATTCAATAAAAGATTTAAATATCTTCAGTGTCTCCAGGTTCAAACAGTTTCTTAGACTTTAAAGTTCTAGCTTACATGATGAAAGTTGTCATTCTGTCCTATATTTGCAATGCATTATGTAAGAAATTAACTTGGAAATTGCAACTCTAGAAGAAATATCCAAATGCAAAATATTCTGGTTCTATATTTTCTTTGACATTTTGTGTAGTGGGTTGGAACACAGTTGATGCACAGGCCATCTCACTTAGAAGAACCCAGTTGAACACTGCGTGCAGTATTTCCTCTGCTCTTGGAAGAATCCATGGTCCACATCTACCTTTCGTTCTGGAAAGAATGCCCTCCATGCATCCACTCTTCCTCCTTCTGTGCTTCTAAAGCCTTTAGTTGTGAAAACCAAACTCTACATTTTTGACAGTACTTACTGTTTAACATAGACTTGCTTCCAAAATCAAGGAAAAAAAACCAATTTCTTTTTGATAAGGGAATTTTTTACAAGTCAGCAAAAGAATCCTGTCAAGAGGTTTCAGTTTTGCAGGACTACAGACTACACAGTCTCTAGTGTTAGCAAAGTTAAACAGCTCTTTATTCAAACTCATCTACAAAAAGTAATAGATCATCCTCCAGGGAAAAGGTGCAACTCTATTATCTCCAGCACTCCAGCAACCTGACTCGTCTAGATTAGCTACAAATTTGTTTTTTTCCAGCTGTCAGTACAACCTTTTTCTCCTAGGGTTTTTTTGGTTGTTTTTTTTTTTTTTTTTGTGGTGTGTTTTCTGATGCTGCTGTCCAGGTGAAATTTTCTCTTCCTTCTGCCACTCCTAATTCTGGAACATAAACCTCTTCACAAAAAACATTATGAAATGCAAAAAAAATCCAAACAAAAAAACTACATTGGCTGCAAATCAATAACCACTGCTATTTTTGCACTGGGAGAACAAAACTGAGAAGGCAGTGGGTTTTAAAGGTAGGATAATGTAAGAAAGAACAACTAGAGTAAAAAGAGTTATTCTTCATGACAAGTGAAAGGTTAGTCAGCTCCCAGGAGCTCTGTATGACCTTATTCTTTCAGATCATCTAATATTTTAGCTGATAACTTTGTGAGTATAAGGTGACCCTGACACTGTTTTCTTGGATAATGCTTTGCTTTTGTTACCCAGGATTTTGCAGATAAATCTGACTATAATGCCATATATGTTTCCAAGCCATATATAGTTACACATAGTCCCAGACCTTTAAACTGAGCTCTTTGTTGGAAGTTCAGATTTCTACAGATCCTAAACCCGGTGCCTTGTAGGCAGCCAGCAGCTATTTGCATATTCTCACCATCACCCTTAGGTTATGTTCACATCCAGAATCCAAATTAATCTGTTTAATGGACCTAGATATTATAAGCACAGCATCTTAATGGCAGTCATTTTACCCTGAAACTACTAGAAAGCTAAAAATGCCTCCCCTATCTTCTTCCCTTTGCTGCCTGAGATTGCTCCAGCATTTGATCTACAGAAAGGGCCCATGCCTTTTCTCCATGTTGCTTAAATACATCGATAGGCTGCCCTCTTGCTCTTAGTTTGCTTGCTTGTGCACTGCTCCCAAGCTGTTGACTTCTCACAGAAAATAAGGGAAAAGCTGTCCCTGGCTGTGGGCCACCAAGTTCAGGCACCTGACTTAGCAATGCAGCCTTCCTGGTTTCCCTTCATAGTCTTTGGTGAGGTATGGAAATCTGAGGAGGACAACGCAAGAGTTTGTTTGTTAGTTCTGCTCTGGAGCACTCTCTTGAAGTGCCAGAAATTTTGCATTACCTTTTCAATGACTTCATTGAAACCTCCTGAAATACTTTTCCAGATTTCCATCAAAAAATACCATTTGACAGAGACTAAAATTTATTCAAAACATGTCAGGATGGATGGACTTTAGAAGAGAGATGCAAAATTTCTGCATCTGTGAGCTTTGAAGCTGCCTGTTACGAAGAGAGCAACCTACCCAAGCTCTCCTTTCCAACCACCTCAACCATCACCACCCCCACAGCTTCAGTATGTTCAGCATGACATTGCTTTTTCAATCAAGAATTTTCAGCAGTCACATGGTCAAGAAGGCATTTTCCCTTTAGAAACCCCTGTGAACTGGTGGCTTATCTGAATTTCCAGGTCACATACCAAAAATATTGATGATCTCAGTATTATTCCGATCAAAAAAGGAAGGAAGATATGAATCTTCAATCAGTTCTGGGTGAAATGCATCAGTGGTGCATTGGACAAGATCAGATCTGGTTCAGCACTCACTACCAGTTAAAAAAGGCACTTTTACTTCCTAGTCTACTGACACAGAGAAAACTCTGGGAAAAATTCTGCCTTGCTTGTTTAGCCAAGCCATGGGAAGCTATTGGTCCAAGTGCTGTGCCAGATGGGTAAGTGAGAAGCAAAGGTCAAAAGAACAGCTTGGAGAGGATATGAAGAAGGATATGCAGAGGCAAAGCAAATGAAGGAATGAGACATGTGGGAAGGAGTATGACATTTCATAAAATTGAGCTGGGAAAAATTAAGATGCAGAGAAATGGTAAGAGAACACAGAGGCTAGAAAAAAGGGAGGATATGGAGACTGTACCTGGATGGTCATTCACCTCCTGCAAAGTCAAGTATCAAAGGAAGATCTATTATTTTGGGCTGAGAAAACAGAAGTGCTACAGGCAAAGGACAAAACTCATCATTCCTATCCTTGCAGTGAAACTGAGTAGCTGATCACCACAGCACAGATACTTTTGCATGCCAGAAGACTTAAAGATGCCCAAGCCATCAAGAGAGATGTACAACAGAAGCCAGACTTGATTCTTACACACACTTTGCAATGAAGCCCTGGGGATTAGGAGTGCCCTCTCCCATACCAACGCTGCACAGCTGTGCACATATCAATTCATCCTTCAAAAGGTTAATGCTCATTCATTATAGAGGGAAAACTGGGCTGTTTTCCTTCTCTTGCTGCTTTGGCCTGTGGTTGATGCTTGTTAAATTTTTTTTCTTACAATACATTAATTTGACAGTTCTTTCTTAGCCAGCATCTCATCATAAGTTAAAAACATTTTAAAACTACTTGTGGTTAAATGGACAATATGGATAATGCAAAAAACCCTCTTGTTTAGCATATTTAGAGGGTTGTAATGATCTGGAGACTGAGATGGTGGTTGCAGCTTGAGAAAAGAATAAAAGTACGTCATTAGGAGCAAGATGCAGATGTAGTGAGATTTTGTTCATCACTTTTTGAGTCATTTTTCACGTGTGTCTCTTATGTGGGTGCTCTGGAAGCTGAGAAACAGCCCAGAACAAAACTTCCTCTTCATTGTCACTAGGCTGTGAAGAGGAGTAGGAAACATTGGAAAATGCAAGCCTTGATGGTATTTCAGGTATGTTTTTCATAAAACAGATTGAGTAGGAGAGGTAAACAGTTCCTACAGAGAACACTGGATGTATGAGTGTAGCAAGAGAAAAATATTCTGCAGCTCTGTCTAGACTACTGTTTTATGTAGTCTTGTAAATTAATTTGGTATATTGCCAACTCACTAACACTCACCTTGGAAAATTATGTTGCAGCCATTTCCTAAAGTCAGAAGCTTAAATCTTAAGGCTTTGGATGCTTGTGACGGGTTGGAGAAGATCTCACAGAGTCTTTCTCCAAAACACAGGCTTAAGATGAGTACACTGATCCCATCACAATCAGCAGGCTAACAATCAGAGATGTAATCAAGCACATTGCAGAACTGGGACCCAACTAGCCTTTTCTTATTCAAGCTCCCAAAAACATTTCTTACAAAAAAGTCTACAGTAATGGACATGTACAGGGTGTGATGCTGCAAAGACTGAAGTAACTGTGATTTTTCTTGACATGTTTAGAGATCAAAGTCTCTCAGTGAATTGTCAATGCATTTCTGGGACACATACATGGTCAAATACAGTGCTAAAAGAAAATAATGAATAAAACATTTCTGCACATTTTATTTGTTGTAATGAACAAATGTAGAATTTGGTCTCATTGAATAGTTTACATGGTAATTGTTACGTTTACAGGAGAAGGTTCAGTTTGGGCTCAAAACATTGAGTAGGGAGAGAATTATAGTTTCTCTGGTGCTGCATCTCTCCCACAGCCTCTGCACTGAAGGATTCCAGGTGAATGATACGATGCTACTTTAGCCAAAGCACACATTTTCCCTCACTGTTGAGAGGCTGTTCGTCAACTTAAAGAAAATTGATGTTTTCAAACTTGCTCTGTGTATTAAAGACTGGAAAGAGAAGCAATCTAAGGCTTTGCTGAGAGCAAAATAAATCATTTTATCTCCTGAAGTGTGAAGATTCCTGAGGAGAGTGTCCAGCTTAGCCATTAGGTACAGGCACACAGAAAGCAACACAGTGGGTACTATTTGACATCCCCGTGACTTCTAATCTTTGTTTAAGTGCTCAGTGTGTTAGTACCAGGAATGTTTTTCTTGATATTTACACACACACAAAGAATGTCCTGACTACTGACAACCTGGTATGTCAATATTTACAGTTCTGCCAGGGGACTTCTTGAAAACATCTCGTCTTGTAACCTGACAGCCTGGAAACCCTACTTCTAAGCCTGGAAACCAAATTAACTTTTGTTCAGTTTAAGATACTCTTCAGCTTTACTCTGACAGTTGTCTTACTCTTGGTTGAAAAGCACTGCCTGCAAGAGAACACGAGCCAAGTGATTGTTATCTGCACTAACACTTCAGTCATCCTGGAAAATGCACCCATGCCACAGTGTTGCTCATTCATGCCCACAGCATCACTGGGCCCTTTCATTTTGAAAGATTTTGGCTTAGTGTCCTATAAAACAGCCAAATAATGTAAAATCTATCAGAGAGTCCAGGATTTTCCTACCTAGCGTTGAGCAGTGCCAGTCTGAAGCCAGCACAGGATGACCAGAGAGAGGCTCATCTCCATCCCCAGCTGCTCCCCAGCTCTTCCTACCTGTGTGCTGACAGACAGAAAGCAGAATCAAAATGAAGCCCACTCCCTTTTGAGGTGAGTCTTGGCTCTGTATAAAGTTGCACCAGTGGCAAAAGGGATATATTCCTCAGTTTTAGAAGGACTCTGTCTTGTTAAGGGGAAAATTGGACTCAGTTCCTCTGCAGAACACCTGTCATGACATCTGCAGAGACCAGGTCAAAGATGTCTCCAGAAGTTATTAAGTTTTTGAAGATATTCTGTAATCTAAAAGGGTTTTCCAAAAGTATTTATGCAATTCTAAGAAGATGTGTAAGAATAGTATTTGCCTTTCAAGTCAGAAGTCTTTACTTTGTGAATACCTGAAAAACTCATTACAGAATAGACTTCAAATTGTGTTTTACCTAAAGGTTGTTACAGACTCTCAAAGAAAACTTTTTATGACAGGCCACATTGCGAAAGCAGCTACTCCATTTCTGCAAACCACAGAGTGAACACAGAAGGTTCATGTGTTTGGGTTGGATGTCCAAGCTGCATTTTAAACTACCTTTCATAATGCCCTCCAGGAATGGGTACACTCTGGTAATGAGTTTACTGAGAATATATGTGTTAACTTTGATATAATCACTATTTTTTATACATAAAGCATTTCCTTTTTTTTTCCCCCAGGAGTCAGAGAAAGGCCATAGAAAAACTCGTGCAGGTAATATAGACTCGCAGAATAACCTAGTTTGGAAGTAACCTTTAAAATCATCTAGACTGCTCCCTGGCTCAAAGCAGGGAAAATCACGAAGTTAAATCAGGTTGCTCGGGACGATGTCTAGTGACACTTTGAAAACTACCAAGGCTGCAGATTTCCACAGCCTCCTTGGGTCCCTGCTCTAGTCCTTTATCATTTGCACTGTGAGAGATTTTATTCTGTGCCAGCTGGAATTTCACAGTAAGGAAAACAGAACAGGTGTTACCAGAGAGCTGTTAAGTTACCCTCAGTTTACTAATTCTGAACTGCACCAAAGCAAGGTAATGTTGATTTGAAGGAAAAATGCACATTCCATAGCATCAAGCATTGTTTCAGGGCACATCCCATGAAAGGCTAAAACTAGACTAAAACATTTAAGATAAAAAAAGAGGTTCTAGGTGATTTTAACAATCATTAAATAGAACTGAATGGAAAATACTTTGCAAACAGGTAAAGAAGAGGGGGGCAAAGACTGTAACACAGCTTTCTGGAAATACCTTTATGGTAATTCTTCTCAAAAGATATTTTGATCCATCAGATCACATCATGAAAAAGACCAAAGGCAAGAATTTCTATTTTTAACTAGAGCAGTCTTATCTTCCATTTCCTGAGTCATGAGCAGTTCTTGAAAAGGAGGCATTCAGATACAATTATTAATGCAATATTTCAATGAACTGTACATGTGGGAGCCACTTGGAAACAGTCCTGCAACCAATCTGTATTTCCTTTTTTAGAGTGCTATGGTGGTGTGTGGTGGCTGGTGAGCCCATAAATCAAGGGGCCATGAGACCTCTATGAAGGAAAAGATTTTAAGAGGCACTCCCCAGGTTAGGGTGGCAGAAAGACGCTTCTCGCGGGGACCTCTGTTGCATTATGTTGATGTCCCCCAGCTCTGCTCCCCCGGTTCGCCCTCCCTGCCCCTTTCCAACATCTGCGTCCCTGCTCCAGAATGTCCCCCCTTCGCTGCCCCCCCTTTGGCCCTCGTCCCCAAGCCACTCCCTCTCTGTTTCCCCATTGGCTCCCGTACCCAAGCCCCGCCTGTGTCCCGCCCCTGTGCCCCCAGATCATTGGTCCCCGAAGTTCTCTCTCCGCCCTTATCGCCCCCTACTCAGCCTGGTCCCTCCATTGTCCTTGGCTCTTCGTTCCGGGACCCCTCCACGTGCGTGAGTGAAATAAACCTCTCCGTGGAACCCCATACGAAGGCCCTTCCTGGCTCTTTACTGTCGAATTTATTGGGAGCTGTCCTGTGCGTGTGTGCTGGCACTGCCGAGCGGCTTCCCTGCGGAGACACTTCCGGAAGGTAGGAGCATTATACCACCCTCACTCACCGCTGTAGTGGTGCATTGTAGAGGATACACAGGGAAAACCTTTGCAGCGGAGTTGATGGATTATGGTGCCAAGGGTTGACTTTGCAGCACCATACAAGATCCATCATGATTTATATTAATCCCTATATCTCAGAAAGGCAAACAATGAAGGTCAGTCTATTTGTCATATGCCATCACTTGCAGTAGCAAAATTCTCCTGAAGGAGAGTAGAAATCACACAGGACCTAACAACCAGAAGGATGACATTAATTTCTATCCTCTCAATAGTCTGCAAGTCTTCATTTTCTCTGGGAGGTGTGAATGAAGTCCAGGCATCCCAAAATGACCAGTGATGTTCAGTGTATTTTGTGATAACATCAGGCTGTGAAGAGCAAGGGGCAAGCACAGGCAAAAGGGCATTCTTCAGTATGGCGATCCTCCTGATCCATTTTCCTTGTAACAAAACCTTGGACAACTACCTTGTGCTTAACCACATGCTGTGGCCTGGACTGACTCCTCACGTGGCATCCACACAGCAAGGATAAAAACCTGGGCTGTTCCACATGAGAAGTCAGGCTTAGATGACTTAGAGTTTGTAGATAAGTTTGACCTGTACTTTACCAGAAATAGAAATACATCTCTAATGGCCTGTGTTTCAAAATCTGCACACTCCAACACCTTTGAAAACATCTCTTAAGCATCTCTTAAGGAGCCTGAGATTTGTCTCTTCATGGCATTAGTCATATTAATGGCCTGAGCAATCCAAGAACAATTTGTTTTACACCTACTCTAGTATTCCCTCCTTTCTCTCCACTTGGCTCTGTATGCCAAGTACCTACTTCTCCATGTCCTCCTTGTGCCACACTGAAACACTGAAGTCCTTGCCGAGTTAGACAATATAATGTCAATTCCTCAGTTTTGCAACTTTATATTTGAACCAGTGGCACACCTACAATCCTGAAATTTGTCTCACAAGATCTGTTTTTCCCAAACCCAGGCCTCTTGAGTTGAAAGTCTTGATCCAAGTTAAGTGTCAGATTCCCACATCTTTTATTTCTATTGTTTGCATTCTTTTTGATTGTTTATAGTCTAACTACATTGGCAAAGTGCAGTACATTCAGACCATATCTTAGAATGGAATAAAAGGCATCTAGCCAAGAAAAAAAAACAAAACAAAGAAAAAACAAAACAAAGCAAACTAACAACAACAGAAAACTCCAATCAACCAAAACAAAACAAAAAAAAACCCACCAAAATTCATTATCTTATGATTTTGGAAATACATACACAACTGCAGCTGTTTGGGCTCAAAATAAACTTTTGTGGTTTGTTTTGTTTTTAGTGACAAATGCCTAATGAGTTCTCAACTTTCTCCAAGCAATTTGTAACCAGTGCACATTACATACAGCGCATTCAGGCTGTGGCTAATGCCTTTGCCTCTAACATTGCTGTTCAACAGCAATAAAGGCTTCACCAAAGACCTAAATTGCTGTAAGTAAGTGGATAAACAAACTCTATTCTGATTCAAACTGCTGTTTTCAAGTGGTAAAGGGAAAGGATGTGTCTTACTTTTTTCTCCCATTCAAAGAACTTGTTCAGGGAAACTAAGGAAGGTAAGGATATTTTTGCTTGCAAATGACTATATTTGGCCACAGTTTCCAAGCCAAGCAAGACACATCGAACTCCTTCTGCGTTTTATGTTACTGTCACTTATGTTTCTACGAGGACTAATTAGGTACATTGCAAACAGCTTTTGAAATGAAAGAGGAATCACTATGTTCCCCACTTCTCAGTATCTCCAGAGCAAAGCAAAGCACAGAGATGAAGTTGTTCATCTTCATTATAAGCAGGAAAACATTCTCTGTTTATGGAGAAGAGAAAACAGATTAAAACCATGGGTTTTTTTATTCACAACTACCTTTCAAATTGTCACACATACTCTGACACTGGCATTCCTATATAGTATCAGATGGCCTATATCATTGATGAAAGACACCACTGTGTTGTCTTATGGAAAAAAAAAAAAAAGTGAGTTTTTTTTGTCTCATGTCTACAGAAATCTTCAACTAATACAGTTCTATACCCGCATTAAATTGAGATTCATTTCCTCAGCTGTGTTCCACCATTAGAGACTATAGCAGTTAGAGGCAGCCCAGGTTGGTTATGACTTGGATGCTTGTTCTGAGAAGCAGATGTGGGTCTGGTCAGACAGTTCATGCCTACTGACTGCCCCCTGGGGTGCACGGTGGCTCCTCAAACCCTCTGGTTCTTCAAAACTCCAGCTCAGACGCTACCAGTGCTGAAGTAGTGTAAATTCTGGATGGCTGGCCTATGTAAAACCAGTCAAATCTTTGCATCTGTTCTCTAGATCACAGGAAAATAAAATTCATGCTCTTTGTTTTTTTAATATTTAATATTTAGACAGAAGATGGCACATGTTCAGAAGAAGAACTAAGTATGGGTCAAACAGTGGTCATGTCATTAGAAGGGGCCATAAACCATCAAAATCCCCAAAGTACCCCCAGACTCTTTTCTTTCTCTGAGTCCACCAGAGGACTGCACATGATCCACAGTGTTGCATCAGTGTAAAACTCCCACCTCCAGGGGAGGTACCTTCGTGTTCCCACCTGAACCTGACCACAGATTAACCAATTAAACTTCTCTTGTGGGCCATATGAGACTTGGGGTACATCTACATTACACAGTTCCACAGAAATATTTGAACTTGCTCCTAACCCAACAACACTTTAACGTTGTTTCAACTCTAAAATCTTTTATCTCAGTGGTGGCCACCATGTTATTTCCAAACACAAAGCATCATGCTGCATGGTACAGGGCAAAGCTGGTATCTTAGCAGGGCAAGGAACTACATGGTGACGTTGTGTCCAAAGATAACAGACAACTCATGGCAGCTACGTGAAATGCAGAAGTTTGACACAGATGACTTCCGAAAAGGCACCTAAATGGTTCCCATCCTCAAGAACTCACATCCAAATTATCTGCAACATAATTTCATTCAAGTCAATAGAGACAGTGTTGAAGTCAATGGAGGGTACAATAGAGATTAATTTGTCCCTTAAACCTTTAACAACAGGAAATAACCATCTGGCTCTACATGCCTGCTTTATTAAATTTTTATAAGGCACAGAGTGACAGTTTTTATAGAAAGAGAGATTATTATTGCACACCATCCAAGCATCTTTCCTCAAAACTGGGCTTTATTTGGCAGGAAGAACATATGTATTGCTTGTTTCACTTACTGATGTCTTTCTTCTTTCATAAATGAAGACAATTTATATTATTGTGGTTGATGTCAATAAAGTCTTAGTTCCCATAATCTTGACTGCAAGCAAGTGATGCAATGCTTAAAGCCTGCATCTCTAGTAAAAATATATAAATAAAATAAATAAGTATTCCTTCAAGGACCACATGCCCAGAGCAGTGCACTTAATTTATTGTCTTTCTGTGTCATTGCCTTCTCCTTTTTATGGAAATGAAATTAATTTGCCAAGTCTTGACATATGAAGGAGGCATATCTTCTCACAGGGATTTAGCTGTATGAGTTCATCCCAATATTAAGAGAAATTGTATAGCCAGATCCTCACCAAAGAAAAAATTACCCTTTCGCAGAAAATACGAATTTTCACTAGCAACCTATAATGTGAAAGCAATAGTTTTAAAGTCAAGAAAAGTGGTTACATCAAATAAATTCACACAAGCGATGTTCTGTCCCCTTCCAAGAGCAAGTAAGGTATATGCAAAGAGCTTAGAGCAGGCAGTTCCTTACGTTAAGCCATGTTTGCAGAGTGTCAAAGGAGCCCCTTTTTCATCTGATTCGTATCAATAGGCACAAAATTGCAGGTGGCTTCATTGCTTCTGAAGAGAAGACCATACTGCCACGTTTGGGATGCCATCTTCCTCCTGACCCTCTTTAAAACTGTGTAAAGCTTGAAACTTTCCTCCCCATTGTGAATATGTCTGGGGCTTCATTTGGTATAAATTTACATTTGTGTGAGGCCAAAAGCAGAAGTTTAAGACATTTTATACCTCTTTAAGTGAAATTACAAAGGCTGTTTCTAACAGCTAATACAAATGTTTTTGTGAGAAGACGATGGCAGAGCTGGCTTCCTCTGTGTCTTTGTATACAAACCACATTTGAAAGCATGATTCAGGAGGCAGGAAACTGAGCTACTGAAATAAAAACCCCAGAAAATACAAACTTTATTAGAAAGGCTAACAATTGCTATTTTCCTTTTAATGGTCTAACTTTGTAACATGATTATGATGGGATTTACCAGAATTACTTCCATGCATACAGGAAGCAGCCCATTCCCCATTTTACCATCTGCAGTGTCATGCTGCGTTTTTAATAGAATTCTGTAGGCATGATATAATTGCAAATCTAGTAAGGAGTTTGTATTTGCAATATTTGTCATAATGCAATGTGTAAAGTTTTACTAGTGTCTATCCAGAAAGCTCTGAATTACAAGCAGCCAGAAGCCAGAAAAGTGCTAATTAAGGTATACTACAAAATATTAATCAAGAGATCTGGGGGAGGAGAAGGGAAAGAAACTACTTCAATTAGTCACACCATTATGTGGCATCCAGCATAGCCTGAAAGAAAAAGCTGGCGATGCTGATGAAACAGCCAAGGAAAATAGCTAAGAGACCTCTCTGGCAAGGAATATGAGTGTAGGGACCACAAGTGGATTCTGTAGATCCACATGAGCTTCTGACAAAGATCATTTGCAGAAGAAATCACTCAGCACTGAAAGCATTGTGCATGAGCTGTTCCAAGAGCACCCCCACACACACACATCTGCTTTCCCAAGCCTCATGTTTGAATAATAATCCCAACAGGGAAGTTAAACATGCCATACTACAGAAAACAATGGTTAATTACTCTGTAGGCCTCCTTTCACTGCTGGGTAAATCAGCATGCTTCCTCCTCTGTGGGTCCCACCAGCACCACTAAAGGCATCAGTGGAAATGTCCCTGTCAGTGCTGTGTACTGGGCTTGGTCGTCTCAGCCTTTCTGTCCATGTTGCTTGTATGAGACTCAAACAAATGCATTGTTGATTCTTATCTTCATCCCCTCTGAAGTTTGATAATGGGAACCACCCCCTAATAATGTGTATTCCTGGAATTCCTCTTGTAACCCCTGTGTAGACATTCTATGCCATGCTATTTGCAACTGATATTTGTCATTTGTCACTGTCTGGGATGCAATGAATTTTTTCCACAGCAGCCCTCACAGAAATGGGGTGATCACTGGGACAAGAGGGTTCAAATTGTATTTTGCTGAAGTGTTTTCTGTCAATCACATTATGAGCATTTGGATTGGGTTGGGGTTTTTATTTTTGTGTTTATTGCACTGGAAATTCTAATTCATATGCATTTTATAACAAAAAAAAAAATCTGCTCTGCTAAGGAGTCAGAATCCTCTATTCTTTCCTTGTGGATTCTGGAAAGTCTACTTTCTGTTCCCCTATTTGAGAGTAGAGCCAACATCTGACACTAGAACATCAGCATTTCCCCATGTGAGAGGCTGGTCTATTAATTATTAATGACTCAAAACATTTGCCCATTTGTGGAAGGGCCAGGGTGCTTTCTGAAGCAATGTTTGCACCCCCACAGGAAGAGATGGGAGTTTTTGGGTGTGTAATGGCAAAGCTCTGTCTGCATAAGCCTGAGGAGGTGAACAATCACCACCAGAGTCTATAAGCCAGGCTTTGAGACCAATAAAAGGCAGATTCTGTGAGGTGGGATGGTGCTTTTCCTCATGCCAATTGCCCTCCTTACACAACTCACTCAATTGTAAAACTCCCCTCCCACCTTCTCCCCAGGAAAGGTCCTGAGGGTTTTCATCCCTCCTGATGGGACATTCCTGGCTCAACTGCACTAAGTGAGAGGCAGCTGTCATGTCTTAGAAGGTGTCATAAACCATCAAAGACCCCCAGAGTGCCCCTAGACCCATTTCTGAGGCCTTCCACCGGAGGACTGAAAGCTCCCCCCAGGGCAGGTACCTCGACGTTCCCACCGAGCCTGAGTGTATTTGAGCCCATTGGACTTGGTGTTTTATGGGTTCCTTCTCCCACCCCCAACAGATCATCACTTTGACCAACGGATCACTTTGGATGTCTAAGCTGCAACAATCAAGTCTCATCCCAAGATCTAGGGGTGGTGATTATGTATCTTTCTACTCTTATCCTTCCTTTCTCTTTCTTTTCCTTGTGCACTTTCTTAAGTAATATTTTTATGCTTTCATATTGATATATTACTATAGATAACAGTAAGCAAAATGGCCACATACTTGCTTTCCATTACAGCCGAAGTATTCTAAAATAAACCCTTCATGTGTATATGTACAAACACCAATCATCCATTGTCCTTCCACTCTAGTCCCCTCCAAGGAATCTATTAACAAGAACCTGGGTTGCCTTCGCCTTCTGGAATGGGTTGTAACAGCCCACAGTATTGTAATTACACCACCAATTTCTTGGGACATTGACCAGCAGAACTGGCAGCCAGTTTTAATGACAGCCGCTGTAATTTTTTATCCAGCAAAATCCTGTGGACGGGCACTTATCAAAATAGACAAAGTCAACATGAGGTCTTGTGAAATTCCCACAAAAATAGTAAAGGTTGTAATTCTGTTTTATCGGAACAAAGCAGGGAGCAGGATGCAAGACAAAGCAAAGTTTCAGGTTTTTTTTTCCTGGGGTTGCATAGTATGCATTTAATAGACAATCAGGACCTCTGTCACCTCTACTTTTCAGAACCTCTTTCCATCAGACAACACTTTCAGTGTTTCAGGTATAGCACTGGAGAATGAAATTCCTATTCCAGCCTTATAGTCTTGTTCTTCCTACAATAATTTCAGATTGTGCTGAAGGAGAGAAATCTGCTTAGATGTTTTCTTGGCTTTTTGCATTTTGGAAAGATCATGTCTGAAGAAGTGAACCCACATAGAATCACAGAATTATCATCTGCATCAGCTGAAGTGTGTGGGTTTGTAATGACTTCACAGCACACTCTGCCCGCCTTGGGTAAATGTACAAGTCAACACGGCATTAACTCTCATGACGATTAACACGACCTCCATATCACAGTCAAAATCCCATTTTGCTTCTAATTTATGCCTTCTGAAAGTTTTTTCATCAATGTGGTGATCATGACATTGATTATTTGAATGCCATAAACCACATCAAAAAATTGCAGGGCTAGCATTAAGGAAAAATATATCTAGAAATAGTTTGGAGTCCAAATAAATACATTAAATATCAGGAAGGCTCATGATAGACTTACACAAGTCAGCAGGACCATGATGACATCACTCCATGTCTAGTTAAATTTCAGATATAAAGTTTGACAGCAGCAGAATGAAATGTCTGCATTGCTGGAGAAGCTGTTTCATATGCATGTTGCTAGACAAACAGATTGGAAGATCTCAGACCTCTAGCATAGGAAGAAATGACTGTTTCCCTGATGACCTAAACAAAAATAGGTCCTTAAGGATGAGGGTCTAATTCTGCAATGTGAGCCTTGTTCAGTAGAAGTTTAATTTTGAGGTCTTCAAGGCTACGTTCATGAGCAAATAAACACTTGTCAGTGTCAGTTAGTCTCACCAAGGCAGATAATCAGTTTAGGAACAAATATTGGCCTTGCCCTTTATTTTCAAGGGTGCAAGAAAGAGGGTCTGAGCCAAAACATTGTTCCTTGATGCAGTCTGGAGGTGTCTCACATAAGAGAGGAGAAAGACCGTATCTGTGTAGCCCCTCAGGTTACCATTTTTCTGTCACAATTTTGATGAAACTGAAGACAATTCTGAGCTTCGATAGATTTGTGCTCAGCATGATATTATCTGACCAATCTATACTTCAGAAATAATTGCTTTTCCTTCCACTTCCTCAATTTTATGGGTTTTTTTAATACATCACAATTTTGCCTTTGCATAAAACCCATTCCTCTCTTTTATTGTCCCTCTTTTTAGCCACCCCAAATATTACATGTGTATACATTTATTGCATTTATAAGGAATTCAAGCACTTTCTCTTGCTCATATCCTTAAGCCTGGTGGCTGTAATCTGCTTTTTTCCAGACATTTAGCTAATAATCTTTATTGGTTTATACTGTTGAGCAAGTTCTCTAAAGGCCTTATCTTGAGAAGGGGATTTTCCAGATTTAAAATATAGGCTCTCATTCAATCCATATTCTTCAGAAATGTCTTTTTGATGTGTTGAGGCTCCTCCCTCTGGAGTCTGGTATGTCAGAGGGTAGACCTGGAGCTGAGCTGGAGCTGTGACATATTCCTTCACAAGTTTGCCTGCTGTGGGAACTCTGATAGTTTCCTTCCCTCTGTTACATCATGGCTCAAGGATGCTACAAGTCAGCTTCTTTAAATTTCTTTAAAGCTTGAGTTCCAGTTTTGCATGCCTGTCCCTGTGAAAGCTTCTATTAATGTCAGGTGAGCTGGGAACAAGTGTCACCCACAAACTGCATATCCTGAGCATAACATCTCGTAACAAAGGCACTGTTAGGGGTTGGTAAGTGCTTTTCACTGTAATTCAGAGTTAAACCTCACAGAACCTTTTCTCACTTTATTATACAATAGCTGGAGGTAAACCGAGTCCTAACTGCATAGAATTTAATGTCACCCACCTTTACTGCTGTAATGTCAATTAGCAGATGTTTTGAAGGTGCCACAGCAGTCAGTGACACCTGTCCCCACATAAAAATAAGAAACTGATGAATTTTTCTTTTAACTTTATTGCATTTGCATTAGGCTCCGCTGATTTATCAAACATGAAGTGGTGCATTTCTGCCACTGCAGATGTCCAGCTATACTATGGAAAAAAATCCTGCTCTGTTTTGTTTGGGTTTTTTTGTTGCTTGCTGATTTGGTTACAAGTAGATAAAATGCCTAAAAGAACAAACTTCCTGTAATTGTGAGAAAGGCACTGATTGTAAAATACATGTTTGCTGCTAGATTTCTCCAGTATCTTGAAATATTCATGAAGTGTGAAGTTCTGTGCTGTGTNGGCTAACGAGCTCTGCCTGCCCGGGGAGCAGCCTGGCCGGGATCGAACCCGAGCCTTGGCAATTTGCTATGCCGTGTGCTTAACCACTACACCACCAGGGCTCCCAGGACACTTATACAAGCTGTAATAATAAGTAACTATTGATAAATAACTTCATCAGGTCAAAAACAGTTTATTAAAAGATTTTGAACAATGAATGAGGGAAGAAGGGTATGGAGAAGAAACAGGCAGGATTATCCCAACATGAAGGATTTGTAGTGCAACTCAAGATCTGTGTGAGGGCACTGGGAGATTAGAAATCCTGGTCAGATCCTCAAACCATAATGGGTAACAGTGCTCAGGGAAGACCTTCATTAGCAGCTGCCTGATACTGTGCTGGTGTCCAGAATTACTCCTGATGATCAATACCTCATTGTACTACCTGCTAAATGAGCACACTGGAAGACATTGCTCTGCTTTCTAAGATGTTCTAGTAGAAAAAGCACACAGGGAGAAGGGAAAAGCTAAAACAGTTCAGCAGATTAGCTCTTGACTTTGTTTTACCTCTTTAATAGAATTTATCATACTTTGGGGTTTTTTTGTTTTTTAAATTAAATGAATTTCAGACACTGTGTATGGGTGGGAAAGGATAACAAAGGACCATTACTTTCTTTTATATAAGTAGCAGAAATTAAGGGGTGGCATGAGTAGAGACAGAAATAGAGAATAGATCTTTGGACATATAGTGTAGGTCATGAAGAGCATCTATTTTTATAGTCTCAAAGGACTGATTGGTGCTAAACAAAATTTAAGGATTATGAGTATTTGCATTTCCTGGGAAAAGGGTTGAAAAGTAGTGGGCAACATCTCTATAATTTCTAAGAGGTTATCAATTGTGCAATAAACCAAATATCAGTTTAATCTTCATTACTTTTTCAGTGATCTGAACTAAAACATTTTGGATTTTGGTCACTTCTTCAAGTAAGGACAGCTTGGGAAAAAAATTTAAAAAGACATTTTCATAAAATTAGGCCAAAGCATCACAATATATTTTTCTTTCGGGAAACAAGTGACTGGAAGATATCATTAAAACATTAAAAACTAAATGGTAGTGGTGATTAATAAGGTAGCACAGATGTAGCTGAAATTGGGTTGTGGGGTTTTTTTAAGCTTTTTCAGTCTTGATAACGTTTTACATTCAGTACAGATGGAGTTTCCAGCAGTATTATCTTTGAAAGCATCTGCAGCACTTAAGAGAATCTTGTCTATGTACACACAAATCATTTCATAAAACACCCAGAGAAAATACAGCTCCCTGGATCCTGGCAGATAGCTGACCAGAAGGAAACTTCCCTCTCTAAAGCTGATTCACCTGCAAAGAGAAACATATTTCTACAAATACATGAACTAGAAAAATTTATTCTAAAAAAGTCTGTCTTTCCCCATTATTCCTACAAATACAGGGTTATTTATTAGTGAGTGGGGTTCACAGCTGTTCGAAGATGTACACATATATTGTTCTGAAGATGTACCTCATGACCTACTATTGAAAAGCCATCCTGGGGTGCAGTGCCCCTTGGGTTCTACCTCAGAGGTGTCACAACTCCATGCTGCCTCACCGAAAAGACTGCATTAATTGCACATCCGTGTCACTGTGTTTTGGAACGAGAAGGTGACACATTTTGGAAATGAGTTAGATTAAATGCTTTCAGATGCAAAGCATCATTAAAAAGGGGAACGCGTTCCCACAAATTATTCCAAAGGCCAAATCTTGCATGAAATTGAAAACAGAACTATCAGTTTATGAGATTACAATGACTGCAATTACATAGATGAGGTTTTATGTATAACCAGTATTTATGTGACTGAATAACCAATCTATTTATATACATTGTGCATAAGGATGGCATACACAGTCAGGACAGTTTGAAGAGGACAGTTTTCTTATGAACATATATTTCAGCACGTTTTCTCTGTTCTTCTGAAGCTTCTGGTAGTGGACTCTTTAAAAGTCCTTGTCAGAACCAGTCAGCGTTTTGGTTTGAGTTTGGATATCAAGCCCCATTTTCTAGCTGCACGCAAGACTTTGTAGGACAGCATAATGAAAATCTGGAAGGAGAATTATACCTAGTATGAAAAGAAATCTACCCAGTGAATTTTCTTGGAAAATGGTAGAAGTACAACAGAAACAGCACTTCTTAATAGAAAATGCTGAAACAAATCTGTGCTGTTGCCTTGGAGTCAGCATTCTGTGCTGCACAACAAGAACTCCCTTGACTGCAACAAGAATACCTTTCAGGCTACAAGGACAGGTAAATGGACCAACAGAGGAAGACCAGCTCCTTTAAACCTTTTATCAGTGATGCCAGTGTTCGTCACTGCAAATTAAGCCGGTACCCTCTGGGATCAGAATGGAAAGTTTAGTGTAAAACTGTGCCCACTGGTATTGACATCAGCTACTGCTAATGATCCCAGCTTAACTGGTCGCTGTTCAAGCTTCTGAGGAGGAAGCATTTGGGAAAAGTTTCCTGATTTGCAGCTCTATGAGGCTGATGTCATGGTTTACTAGCATGGAAATATTCACCATAAGACATTTACTTGGCTTTAAGCCGCAAGGGAGTTTGGGACTTACGGGTTTTGCATTGTTGGTTCTTTTTATTACACAAAGTATTTTCCACATGTAAGTAGCTCTTCAATGCATCACAACAATAGTTCTGAGCAGAACTAAATTAAATACAGCATAAATTTAAATACATGTAATCTTTTTGGACATTAGCAAGATAATTTTACCGTTATTGCTAAGTGTGTTTATGAGGGTAACAGCTATTCCAGAAAAAAACATTAAAAAGTTCCATCTGAATGGATCCTTTATTCTCTTTATTGTTTTAACTTTTGTTCTTCAAAGCTTAATTACAAGTGAATGTCTGTAATGGTGAAGTTTTTCCTCCAAAGTCTAGTGCTACAAGGCCCTTAAAACCACAGGGTGCTCAGAGATCACAGATGCTGGTACTCCAACATGCCTGGAGCCCACGACTTTGTTGAGGCATATTGAGTTTCTTCCTGGGCTGAAGGAGACTTAGCAATACCAGCTTTAAACTAAACACAACTAAAGAGGATCGATATGCTGCTGTGCCTGGGAAATAACTCACACTCAGTATATTTGCCTTGTCCTCACTGTAACTCGAGGCATTGCTTTTGCTTCAATGGCATGCAGTGCGGCTCTTGGATTACCATCACAAACTGCTTGTTAGTTTTCAGAGCAATCTAAAACTTGTTCTTGGTCACACAAACATGTTACTGCAGATTAGCAAACTGTGCTGGATTAGTTGTCTGTTCATAGACATAAAAAACAGAAATTGTTCAACACCCCTCTGCTTAGAGATTTACCCTGTAGTCTGGTTTTAGGACAGTCCTCTAGTTGCTGTGATAAATGCTTTGTCTATTTACATCAGAAGCCTGTACAAATAGTGAACATTCTCTTAAATTACTTCAAAATATGAACCAACCCATAACTGAATTTCTTCCTTATTTCCTGGAATGAGCCACCCTTTTGCAGGAACACAAAGGATTACTCCATGGCAGGTGTAGGATCAGGCTCATCCCTCCCTGATAAGCGGGGCGCCGAAGCCAGGAAGCCAGGAGCTCTCAGTTCTAAGGTGTTAGAAAGCAAGACATCTCTGCAAGGTGATCTGAATTCTTTTCTGGTGATGACCCTCTCTCTCTGCTGTGAAAATGAGGCAGCCTGAATAAGCCTGTGGTCCCAGGCTGGGCACCTGAGCTGCATGTGGGTGGGTGCATGAAGCAGAGTTTCACCCATACGGTTATTTTTAGCTGTCTAAGAAATTGTAAATCATCAGTGGTACTCAGAGCCTGCAGAGTTGCTGCTGTACACACACAAAAGGCGACAGCTGCTGACCTAAAGAGCAAGTAACAAACATTTGAGAATAGAGAAGGCCATTTTAAAGAGGTGCTATGGTGGTGCTAGTAAACATTTGAAGACTTTAAGTGGCTCGGAGAATGTGTATATTATTTTATAAGCTAAGGCATAGGCCATAGACGGGGCTGTGAAGGAGAGCTTTTTCAAATTCTCAACAGGGACTCACATGACTATCATGACTGCTGGGTACAAAGTGGAAGTTAGAAGGTAGATCTAGTCTGTCTGGGGAAAAATCTTAAGCATTTCTAGTTTTCTGTATTTGCAAGGTGATTTTATGGAGCATTTAGTATACTAAAACTATGTACTGGTGATAAGATCAAGAAGGTCTTTGCCCTTGGGCAGTACTTGCACTTAAGCTCAGGCTGCAGTTCTTATTTGCAGGTAAAATAAACCTTGATATTCTCTGCTTAAAATCTAATGCTTGGGCAAGATTTGTCCTAAATGGACTGGTCTGTGCTTTAAGAACTTACTACTAAAGTTACTACTAAAACTGTTTTATTTTAAAATTACATTGCATGTGCATTCTTGGATGCAGTATTTGCTTTTTTATTCTTTTATTTACCCACTTTTTTTAACAATTAAGATGTTCAGCAAAGTTCTTTCAGATTTCGGGGGTTCAAGTACTTTGAAAATTTGGGGAACAGATTCCTTGTATTCTTTTTCCTCCCAGCTGTCAATCCTTAATTGGTACATCAGCTGCTTTCAAAGAAACAAGTAGCATGGAGAAATTTCAGCCAGTAAAGGTTTCATTACAGGCACAAAAAAAGGAAAAGCAGAAATCCATTGATTTCGTATTAGAAAGAGAAGAAAAAGTAGTGCTGTTTGAATAAAAGATTTTGGGAAAATGTTTCACAGCAGCTTAGGAAACTTCACACCAAAGAGCTTTGCATATTGCACACAGAACTTTGAGGATATATGCCACACAGTCTCTCCAGGAAAAGGTATAGCATGGGGAGGAGTGACTTAAAAGAGCAGAGCACACTTCACTTTGGAAATTATTATCCATTTCCTTGAATCAGGGGAAGAGTATCAAACAGCATTACGAATATACACAAAGATGAAAGTCTGGGGACTGGTCCTTTCCAAATCTTTGCATGGAGCACTTTCTGCCAAGTGTCTGCTGACCTTTATGAACCCTGACAGCCTTGAGCTACTGCTGATATTAAAGGTAGCAACTGATTGGCAGAAAAATATTTATAATGAAATGCACTTTTAGGTTTTACATTTTTCATGGGTATTGTCCACTGCAGATCACGCAACATGGATTTGATGGATTTGCACTGCATATTCTTTTCACAACTGGAAAATAAAAAGGTTTCTAAACTGAAAGGGCCCTTCTGCACTTGCAGATTTTCCAAAAGCTCCCTCTCTCAGTGAAGCCTGAACAAGGTGATTCTCCCTTGGTTTTTCTTGACAACAAAGACTGTGAGTCATCTTCCTTGGAAGAGGTCCTGGAAGCTGAAAGGAGATGAGAATGATGATGCCTTTGTCAGCCCTTTCAATTCAATCAAGACATTACTTTCCTGAATGGCGTATTACAGCTCCATATTCACAGATGGCTGCTCCAACAAGTTTGGAGATCTTTGTTTGCTCCTTACATAGTATAAACTGTGTAGGATCCCAGAGTCTTAAAGAATAATGAGCTCTTCCATTGGCTTCTCACATGCTCAGTCATTCTTCACAGGTAAGTCTCACTCTGAAGGTCTGAAGCCACACACTGCTAGATAATTGCTCTGCATCTTTAAATGGTTAATCCCATTTCCAATGGCAATCCAGAAATTCTAGACACTCATGCTAGGGAAGTGATGGTCTACCAGAAGGACACTGGAAGATTTGAGCAATTTGGATCTCTCCCTAATGATTCAGTTGGTGTCAGGAGGTTCTGAGAACACCAGCAATGGAAGGAGAAAGTGGAAGACAAGCTGGCAAATCTGGTGGCATAAAAATAGCTGTCTCATACCAATTCTGGGAAGCCTGGAAGAAAAAATGCCCTGTGCTATTCTAAGGCATGGATGTTTCAACTTAAACATTTCAAGATGTTCCTCTGAAGACATCAACAAGGTCCCTCTGAGCCAGATATGAAGAATAAAGAGCTGGTGAAAAACTCAGAACAACTCCATTTTACAAGTTTTTTACAAAGGACAGTACTTGAACTCTTCACATTATGTTAAATTTTTATTTCTTTAGAGACATAAATATTTCTGAAGGCAATAAACTAGATTTCTGTCTGTATCTTTGAATTTGTGCAATGGTGTAAGACCTTTCCTCTCCACTAAAACATTTTTTGCCCTGAAGCTACACACAATTGCTGTACTAATGTAAAAGAAAGCAAACAAATAGCAAGAACACACATACAAAAAACAAAGTATTTCAGTTTTACAGTGCTGTAGTTTTGCTGAGTTTGGTCTATGCCTTTGCCTGGGGTTATTCTGACAAAATCCTTATTATTTGCTTACATCTGATGAAGAAGAAAGGGTATTTCAAGGGAGAAAAAGGAGCTAAGGGGCATAAGGATTCAGAAATATCATTTTAACAAAATCTTAAATATGTGTTGTTCCACAGTTTCTGAGAAGAAAAACCCACTGCTGTCTCAGGAAGAATGTCTTACCCAGTTTGTATAACCAATTTGGTAGCAGATGAGGGAGAAAAATGAATCTGTATTTCTTGCAGGCTGTGTTACAGAGAAGCTTAAGCAATCCTTCTCTCCTAACAATACGGGAAACAGAGAGGGGGGTTTTGTTTGGCATTTGTTTGGTTGGTTTTTTTGGTTTTTGGGGGGTTTTTTGTGCAGTACAGTGCAGAAGAACTAATAGGATGGCCAGAATGCACATTTTTGCTTCCTCCTGAGGAAAACTAATAAAAGAGTTATTCAGCACTCTCTTGGAAAGTGGAGCACAGATTCATTTCCTACTTACACAAGCAGTCTTGGAGATGCCATAACCACCAGGCTGTTACCTGTTTAAAATTACCTGTTGTCACACTCTCTACCTTTTCAGAAGACCTGTGAAAGATGTTGATTTTCTCCCATAACACAGGAAGGGAGCATCTTTGACATCTTAAATGTGCATGTGGAATGGGAACTCCAGCTGGGCTCAGGACAGCTGTGCACATTCATTTTCCCAAGACAAGAAGAGCTGTATTTTTGTTGGACTCAAAGACAGATCTTTAAAAACTATGACACCTAATAATGCTGGTCAACATGAAAATCACCTTTCAGGTGTTTGCTCCTGAGAAAGCCAAAGACTTCTTCTGGGCTTTCATGCCTACTTTCTTTGATATCAAATGAATTGTTTCTAGGCCTGAATCAATACGTACTGAAATCGGTATCTTCAATAGACATTGGGTCCTTTTTATGCCTGGCTAATATACAGCAAAAAGTCTAAATTTGTTTTTTTCCTCTTGCCCAATACTACCCTTCTGATAATCTTTTCCTATCCTATATATTAAAATCTATTGATTTTCCTTTATGTTTTTATTTGCATTTCCTGCATAAGTGTAAACATTTACATTTCAGATATTCAGTAGCTGAAAAAATAAAGTGAACAAGCAAATAAATACTTTTCACAGAAACTGCAATTAATCATTAATATTTCCAAACTTGTTTTTTTTGTTTTTGTTTTTTGGGGTTTTTTTCCCATGGGATCTCAAAATAGTTGTGTCTGTTTCTCACAACTGAAGAATGCAAGGGCATACTGAAAATTGGCACATACTAAAACTGTAATGTTTTCCCACATATTTAAACCTTAAAAAGTTTCTTAGTGTAAGATAAATTCTTAGAGATCCAGAATTCCAAGTACACTAAGAGTTCCTGAACACCTGGAATTTTAAATTAAATCTTCAATCAAAATCCTGTCCTAAGTGTTAGCAGTATTGTTTTGGAGACAAAACCAATCAGCTGTACTACATCTTTTCTGTCTGAGGATGAAACAGTGTTCCAGTATCATGTTTTTTTCAGAAACCAAGTCAGGTTAGGGCTCAAAGCACTGCTTCAGGGAGGCTGTGCTGGGAAACAGAAGTGTACATGGCCTGTAGCTTCTGGGTGTGATAGACTAAGCCATGCTTTGAGTTGAAAACCTACATGGTCACCTAAAATCTCTCAAAAATCTTAAAGTAGATCTTGTAAGGGTCATAATAAAGTTTAGCTGGACTTCAGAAGGATTCAATCTCCGCACAAACGTCAATGCAGGAGGAACAGAGAAGAGAAATATCTGCCCTCTGTTAACCGTGTCACCATAAGTCACAACCAGACAATATAAGTCACAACTAACACATCCATCATTCCTCATGTTTCTCATTCTCATATTCTTTTAAGGAGCATAGAAGGAAACTTGGAGAAACAGTCTCTCTCTCCACATACCTCCAACTACAGTTATCTTCTCAGGAAATAACGAGAAAAATTTAGATTAGGATCCCAAATATGATGGACTGTTACAGTCTTGATAAGAACGTATCTGTCAATAGTGGCTGTAACAGGAATAATTCCATCTTCATCCTTTGGCTGACTGCCATGTGCCGTGGGACTCCACAGGGCGAGGACATGCACCAGATGAGTGGTGAAGGCCCTGCTCAGTGAGACCCTCTGCTTCTCTGCACACACCTATCAGGGAACAAATGGCCTTGTACCATATCAACTGATGTTCTGATTCATTCAGCTCAGAGGAGCTGCCTGAAAGAAGGTAAAGAAATAAAAAAGATATTTTTGACACAACCATCCACTACCATTTAATATAAACTAAAGAACAGTACATTTAGGGCTATTCACCCTCAAAGTCCAGTTCAGTGCCTTCTTCTTTTGCTTCTCTATTGTTCTTTATGACATATTTTTCTATGCCCAACACACCTTTTCCTCTGAAGAACCATTATTTTATTCTCAAGACCTTATTAAAAACACTCTCTGTGTTGATTCCCTCATAAGCCTTGTCACCAGTTCCAGTAGTTTATAACATGAATTAATGGTGTGTTTTGATTTATAAAATATTGCACAGGACTTCAAGTCAGGTTGATTGTCCTCTTCTGTTGTTTTTTTTCACCAATTTGATAAAAAATTTAGTATGTCTTTAAAAACAAGGTAAATTAAATCTTGCCTATATTCTTGTCACTTCTTATCATAGCTCAAATGATAATATGTTTTCTAACCTAGCAGATACTGCCAAAACCCTCACAAAATGTCTCTTGTGTCACATGGGGATAAGCTGCTTGATAACGCATTTATGAAAAGAATTAACTGCAGGCAAGAGCTCCACAAAAAAGGAGTAGAATTCATTTGTCCTGTTGTTGGGAGAAATAGGTCTTAAGCCCTCTGCCGATAAAAATTCATTTGATTCCTACCAGCTGAGAATCCACTTCTGAGCTGGAAACCGAAACCATTCCCCCAGACTCAGCACACTTGTTCATCAACCACTCGTTACAGAGCTGTCAACTAGAAACACATGGAAAACACACCTTCCCCCACCAAATTTTATCTTGCTTCTGTTCCATTTCCAAATTTAAACCACACAAAAGGTTCCCTTTACAGGTCAAGTCTCAGCCATTTTTCGTCTCAGGTGAAGTTCAGCAAAGAAGCCCTTGGTTTTGCATTTTTTCTCTGTTATTCCATTATTTTGTTTGGATTGGTAAAATTCAACTGCTAGAAACTCCTTTAGGGCTTTTGGGATCCACATGTTCTATTTAGCACCCTTGTATGAGCCACAGAAATTTTCTCTGATGGCTAGAAAATGCTTTGGCCCTTATGACACCAACTCTGAAGTGAGCCCACGCAATTTCCATGGATACGCACTCTAAGAATTCATAATCCTGGCGGTCTTCTCTACACTTCTGCACAATGCAAGAGGAAAAGCTCCACTGCTCTGCCATGCCAGTCTATTGGCTATCTTGATTTCCTACACAGTAAGACTTTTTTTCTTGAATTTCATAAGGTGGATGGGCTTCATCATGCTTCATCTTTTTACTGATTTCTACATCCAGACTTTTCAGTTAAGCAAAAACTTATAAGGAGAAGGTTATGTTAGCAAAATAAAAAATACAAAATAATCTAATTAGACATATAATTCTGTTGTATTGCCATGTGAGCATGACATAAGGAGTAAGACGCTACAGATAGTTAAACTGAGAATAGGAAGCAAAAGCAGGGTAACATCGCCCTACTCACACATGTACTTTTCTTTGCACTAAGTTTTATATGGTTTCTTCTGGGGAACAATGCCTAAAAAACTGCCTGTGTTCATTTAAATCCTCTATTAATTAATTCAATTCCATACTATTCCATTGCTTTTGTATCTCAGTTTCATATTTGTTCCTCTTCCTCACTTCTTTCCAAAGAGCATTATTGTTCCTTCCCTCTGTTGCTTCCATTCTCTGCTTTCCCCCTTCTATACTTTCAAATTTTCACTCAATCCCCTCTATTTTCCCTCCCTCATACTCCTCTCATTATCCTTCCCTCCTCACACTCTTTTATATGCTGTTTTCTCTTTTTTTTGGTGTGTGTGTGTTTATTTTTAACTCTTCCCAGAACTTTTTATTCCTGAAGCACCTTCCCCTTGTCTCTCTGTCCCACAGCAACCTGCACACACTGACACCTCACCATTTTTTGCCCCAGCCCAATGTTCATTTTGGTACCACACTCCATAGCACAGGCAGGGAGCAGGAACGACTAAGAGATGTTCTGCTGGCAGGGGAGGATGTTGAAAGCCAGTGAAGTCAGACAATGAGAGAAGAGGTAAATCCTTCTGTTAATCTGCAAACACCTTGCACTCCTCTGCAGCTTACTTTCCCTCTCTTGTCATTCTTAACTTTTGAACAAGGCACATTTTCTTCCTTGGGTTTCACTCAACAATGGTCAGTGCCACAATTTCTTTCTCCATTTGCCCTGCAAATGTCCTTCCTGAAGAAGCAGTACCTTTCCACAGCAGTGCTCTAGGCTCAGGATTTATTCCAGCTAGTCTTTATGCCTGTACCCTGCTGGCACATCCAGGGTCCAATCAACCAGTCAAGGGCATTACTGTATAGTAAAACATACATTGATCTCCTGCATTCCTCATGAAATTAGCCAGATTTTAGATTTAACTGTGGTGAGGGACTCTTATTCTTTTTAGGTTCTGGCCTTTCTTGTGTGTCTATCCAACTCCAGACCTAAACTGAAGTCTTTTTTATGCCCATTTTCTTCCCTTTTCTCAGTCTTTTACTTCACCTTGGCTGTACCCTGACAAAAATTTATTTATTGAGCGGCACCTCATGCTGAGGTTTGGCAATCCACTTACTGCCTCCCAGAGCCATCACTCAAGTCAGAAGGAAACCTTTGCAGAAAAATCTTTGTCTCCTCTTTTACAGTTGTCATATAGTTGTACTTCTATTGCTGCTCTTGACATCACCACATAGGAGACACTGACACCCAGGATAGCTGGCAGCCCCCTCATCTCTAACTCACCATACAGTAGCTCAGTGAGCTCCCCCTGAATTCAATCCCCATGTCCTTGTGATGCCTTAGGTTTTAACTTTTATATTTTTCAAATCCTGTACTGTTAGTGTAACTCTGAAGTTTCCTGTAGCTTGTTAAGTGCTATTCTCTATGCTAAGATAGACATAACAAAGCCTCTCCAGCTTGCTCTCCAAGGACACCCAGACTGTTCTAGGCTGAAAAATTGTGAACCATCATCTTGGGGAGAGGGAGGCAAGCTTGGGGAAATTCCATCATTTGCTGGGTTCTGGTTGGTGAATTTCTGCTGATATAAAAGTGTGAAGAACTCATGACCTGTTGTCCATTTTGGGATCCACTGAAGCAAGACCCTCTTGTATATCTGAAGGCCTTTCAAATAAATACCTCCTTTATTCCTTTATTCTTGTCTAGTCTTTGTTTCTAAGTAGCCATTTAAGGCATCACTTGGCCAATCTGATTCTGGACCAGCTTCCCCTGCCACTGCACCCCAGCATTTTGCACCACAATTTGTTTCCTCCAACAGGTCTGTGTTTGCCATAGTGTCAGCAAACCAGGACCAGTGTTCTAGCAGATACTCCCAGCACAGGGATCCTCCTCTGGACTGCCTTCTCACAGCTGCTGGCAGCAGGGAGCGAGTTAGCAGTAGCACCATGACATTTTCCAGGCTCTCTAGACTCTTATCCCAGAAGTCTCTCCTAGCAGCAGGCACACTTTCTGTCCCTCTGTTTTCCTTCATTAATGAGCTTGGCTGATTAGCCCCCTTGCTGCTTCAGTTTCTCCAAGCCACAGTAACACACGGATTGCCTCCACACACTTTTTTGAATCCTAAACAGTGATTGCTCTTTCCTCTGTCTTGACCTTTTTCCTGTCCTTCTTCAGCTGCCTTTTATCAATAAACCACAACAGGACCTGGCTGCCTTGATTTCAAAGTGTGGTAGTAGTCTGTGCTTCCAATTAATTCATGTTTAGTGAAACATTGTGCATCTGAAGCTCCAACTGCAGGTATCTTTTATCACCTAAAATACAGAATGATGGAGCAGAAAACCTTTACATGCTTTGTGCTTTGAATCTCTGGTGAGCCAGTGGGACCCAAAAATTGAATTTAAAGCTGTGTAAGGCAGATTGCAGACAGAGAAATTGAAGAGAGTGCACAAGGGAGGAAGAAAACCCCTCCGGCAAAAAAAAAAAAAAAGTTTTGAAACTTTCAGATTTACTTTGTGTAGTTTGAACACAGCTGCATAAGCACTGTCACCATGATTGCTGCTCATGACAGTCCCACTTCTATTCTTGGTATTCTTTGCCAGGCTGGTGAGAGACTTTTGCTGAAGGCCACAAAAAAGCTCTGTCCCACATGACTAAAAGCCTATCACTTCTCTAAGTGTCCCCAGGCAGTATTCATGAGTCTTAAGGAACAGAAAGAATGTTGAGCTTCTGGGACCTGATGAGGCATAATCTTGCTTTTCTACCAACATTATTTTTACAACTGAACCACTGTAGTTAGTAGTGCAGATGTTATCTGTTCTTTCAGTACTATGGCTGGGTTTTTCTCCTTTTCTAATTGGTTTCTTTCTGTCTCTCATAAATTTCATTGTCCATATTCCATATCTCACTTTCCTAGTATGGCACAGAATATTATGCTGCCTGTTACTGATTTTGTGGCCTGTTTGGGTGTAACAGGAACAGGTGGGGGGGTTTTGGTGGGTCATTGCTGGGAGCAGAAACTCAGAAAGGTAGAAAGCAATTCTTTGGCCATAATATTGAAGCCTCTGCTATTCCCACTGTCTATTCATGCCTGAGAAGCACAGAAGAAAAATTTCTGAGGCTGCTGGGAGCTCTCGTTTGATATGGCAGTGACAATAAACAAGACTGATATGACTGGTTAGAGAAAGGGGAGCAAGTTCAACAGTGACTCACATCACACATCTTGCATTGTACAGAACAAGATGAATGAAACCATCCATACAGACAAGGGGAACAAATCAAGAAAGCAGTGCTTTATGCAAGAGAAGCCAGGACATCAGAACTAGAAAATGCCTCCCTGAACACAACTGTATGTTGTCCTTATTCTTTACATGCCAAAGGTGCTTTAAAATGTTTTAAAACATGTGTATGTAACTTCTGAAACCAGCAGTGTGATTATGTATATTAAAAAGCACAGCTAGATGTAAAAAAACCAACAATTCAGAGATGAGTCAACTGCTAGCACATTCTCTGCTTTATGGGGCTTTTCCTCCCCAGGAACATTCGATTTCTGCTGGCTTTAGTTATTTATGATTTAAAGTACTGATTTGGAAACTGAGAAACGGTACCCTGGTTCAGGACAGCCTTAAAAATGTGTTTCAGCAAGTTTCAAACTATTCTTCTACACCTTAATTCCCTCAACAAATTATACAAAATTATATCCTGGGATGCTCTGTGGTGTGCAGCATTTATCTAATGAATCAAACAACTCTTTGGTGCTTGTAGGGACAGCTGCGGGATTTCTGCATCATAAAAATTTTTAATAATGCATAGGTTCTGGAAAAAGAATACAAATAGATACTGAGAAGAGAGACTCAGGACACTGTATGAAGTCATGAATAGGGGCACCCAGCATGGTCAGGATAATACAAAATTATAAATGCATTTATTTAATAGAAATAGATTTCTCCTTGGCACGCAGGACTGCCTTCCTGCCTCCGTGACAAACATGCTGAATGCAATCCTTCTGGAGAAACTGTGACACTTTTCATTTGCTGGAGTAGCAAAGAGACTGAAGGATGACAATTCAAACTGTACAAGACGTGGCTATTGCAAAGGCTTATTTTTTTGTCAGGGTGCTGCTGGAGGAGCTGAGAAGGCCTTACATGTTAATTCGGGGGTGATATCCCCAAAGTCTGAACAACTGCAGATTTGTGTCCATACCTTTAAATACAGATTGGAGATATGGCTTCAAATCAGGGAATAATCCCATTGCTTTTGCCTATTGGGCATAATCCCATTCTTTTTATCTTGGACTCACTGAGCCATGCAGCTGATTTTACAAAGCCCAAAATATAGACTCTGTTTTGATCCTTATCAGTTCTGTGCTTATTGCCAAATGTTTACAGTTTGCATGTTCACTGAGCTTGCTGATATTTCCTCCTTCTTCTCCAGCTCCTTGTCCCCAATTTGCTCAAGTGTTGAAATTCCACAGCCTCCAACAGGTTTTCACATCCCATCAAATTGTGGCCCCTTTTATAAACCAGGCACTATTTATTTCACACATTTCAACCAGTGGTTCTGTTCCTTTGTTTTTCACTGGGTCCCATTCCAACAGTCTCTCAAGATCTCTCATTTACTAAATTTGAAGTTCCACTGCTGACTTCCTCTTTCCCTGTCTAGAGAGAAAAAGAATCATTTTTTTACAGCATACTCACTCACGACATGAATATCAAATGCTGGCACTTACTGCAATTCAAACACAAATTCTAATCTTAAGGCTGCCCCTCATGCCTTCCAGATGTCAGAGCTGTCCATATTCTGTAACACTTAGTATAGCTGGACAACCTTCACCTGACAGCTGGAATAAACTAGCTGTTTATTCTGAATGAAGTAGACATCATTTGACAAAAGAGCCAAATTTCCTATTGTGTAGAAAAAATTGATGGAAAAAAACAAAGAAATCTTGAAGTGCTTGAGGCTGACTCTTAAACCCTTCACAAAATACAGATGCTCAGGCTTAAAAGGATAAGGAAGCCAGGAATAAAAAACCCAAAACCAAAAAAAAACCAAAAACCCACAGACAGAAACTCCCCAACCCAATTTTACAATTTTGCCCCATATGTTTTGATGGTATTGTTGGGTGAAAGATTTATATGAAACTTAGCTGACATCAGGCCACAGAGAAGGCTTATGATACAGTCTAAAGGTACACTGCATTTCCTTCATTTCTTTTTATTTTCACACCTCATGCTCCTATGGACTATTTTTCTTATGCTTATGTGGCAGATACAGGAATACCACTCTCAATACTGACAAGAAAGCACATGTTAAATCTCCACATACTAGTTTTGAGCATTATTTCTGACTTCTCCACAGAGGATAACTCTGGAGTGTGCCAGGGGCTCTTGTATTTGGATTTCTTTAATCCATCAGTGTCTATGGACATTCATTCAAATCTGATTGCTATTAAATAATATTAAAATCCTAGATTCTTCTCAACAAATATATTTCAGACACCCTAGCTGGCTGGCTGGGATGAACTCCAGATCTAAACTTGTTGCCTCTATTAGATAGAGGCATTAATCTGAACTTGCCCCATACTCATTAAAAACTTAAATGTCACAGCAATAACTTGTTTTTCCTTCTAGCCATCAGTTCCAGATTTAGACTAGTCTAGGTAATCTTTCAAACCACACCCTCCAAACAGAGGTGCTCCTTTTTCTTCATTTCTTTTTGTTCAGATCCAATCAAGAACTCAATAGGAGACATCACACAGAAGTCTATCTTAATAGCTTTTCCCAGATTCTCCTCATCTGACCTTTGTTACTGTCTGCATCATCTTCTATGGCATTGAAGTGTAACTTCCTTCCTTGTCATTGGATATTTTGCATTGCATTAAAATTTATAGGCTCACAAACATCTCCTCCAGCTCTGTTTGCTTCAGTTCACATGCATCACACTGTCACAGTGCAGCAAAAATCTTTGCAGCTACTATTCTGACCCTTTTGCTTAGCTCTTTGTGTGCTCCGTTATTTCATTTGTGTGCTCAGCTGCCTTTTGTCACTGGGCTACTAACATATTTCTGCAGTCAGTGAGCATGCAACCTCATTACGGTGATCCTGGGTAGCTGCCAAATTCTTTTAAATACCCACTTAATAGAATACAGAAATGTATAAAAATTGTCTTATGAATAAGATCATGTATGTGCACTTTTATCAACTTACAAGAAATGGGCCCACATGAACCTCATGAGGTTCAACAAGGCCAAGCACAAGGTGCTGCACCTGGGTTGGGGCAACCCCCACTATCAGTGCAGACTGAGGGAGGAAAGGCCTGAAAGCAGCTCTGAGGACAAGGATTTGGGGGTGCTGACAGATGAGAAGCTGGACATGACCTAGCAATGTGCACTTGCAACCCAGAAAGCCAAACATGTCCTGCAACAAAAGTAGCATGGGCAGCATGTCAAGGGAAGGGATTCTGCCCCTCTGCTCTGCTCTAGTGAGACCCTACCGGGTCTACTGTGTCCAGTTCTGGGGTCCCCAGCATAGAAAAGACATGGACCGAGTTGGAGCGAGTCCAGAGGAGGGCCATAAAGCTGATCAGAAGGATGGAACCCCTCTCCCATGAAGACAGGCTGAGAAAGTTGAGTTGTTCAGCCTGGAGAAGAGAAGGCTCCAGCAAGATATTATTGCAGCCTTCCATTACCTAAAGGGGATTTATAAGAAAGACGGGAACAGACCTTTTGGCAGGCCTGTTGCCCTATGTTTCTTTTATAAGTGAGAAATTTTTTATGATGAGGGCAGTAAGACACGGGCACAAGTTGCCTACAGAAGGGGTCGATGCTCCAGCCCTTGAGGCAGGCTGGACAGGGCTCTGAGCAATCTGATCTAGTTGTACGTGTCCCTGCTCGTTGCAAGGGGGTTGACTAGATGGCCTTTAAAAGTCCTTTTTAACATAAACTCTTTATGATTCTGTGTCTATGTTTATTGTCTTTATCCAATTCCGCATAGGACATAAGCCCACCTCTGGTGAAGTGAGAACCATGGCACGGACCAAAGCCTGACCTTCATTCTGGTTTGCATTGCTACAAGTGGTGTTCCAAAATCACTTGTCATCCAAGAAAGGCTTGGGTATGAGTTGCAAAAAGCTGATTTGCCTATTTTAGTATGTGGGTGCCATCAGTTCTCCAAACACTCAAGTTTCAGGTCCAGAAGAGCATCAACACAGGTTTAACACTTTGCATTTTCATTAAAACATTACCTCCTGCCGCCTTTCTGAGGGATGCTGTCTGTGTGTGTGCCCCTGAGGGGAACTAGCTCTCAGGCAGCACCACCAAACAGCTTGCTCCGCCTGTGAAAATGTAGAGAGGATTGTCAGGTTGAAAAATTCCTCACGTTCTTTAAACAGCTTTCCCAAGCAAAATGAAGACAGGAGGAAGAGCCCTGCCCCACCAAAGGGAGGCTGAGCCTCTGTGTGGCTGTTCTGTACTGCAGGGAGGGGAAGCAGGAGGTTAAATGCAAAACATTAATGGCCTTGAGTTCTGCTGAAAATGACTGACTGCTTTAATTAGTGGGAGCCCTGCCAGGCTCCCACCTGACAGCCTCTGTGAGGCTCCCGACTGCCAGGCTTGCACCGATTTTATCAAGACACCGAATGCAGCCACTGAAGAGCAGTGGCTTCTTCTACCTTCCCCAGCTTTAGGCACCTCAGCACCCAGTCTTAGCTGGTTGAGACCAAACGCTGGTGTAGACAGGTGCTCTCATTAGCACAGAAATGTGAAAGCTTCAGCATCTGGAAGGTTTTTGTCAAAAAATTTTCTTCTATACACTTGTTCCTCTCAAAACTTGTTCCTCTTGCTTCCACTGCAAACTTCCTTTGCTATACATTATTTTACTAATTGTCTCTTCCAAACATGTTCATCTCACTATGTAGAGTTCCTGAATTGAGAGTCATTTCTGCTGAGGCAGCAGCAAAAAACCTCTCTCTATCCCAGTGTGGCCTGACAAAGAGAAGCCCCAGACACGACTGTCTGCAATTCTAGCTGTCCTTTCACCTAGGACTGCATTGATACAACTTTTTCCTGAGATACACTTTATATAGGTATTTCTGCAACACCAGGAAACTTTACCATGTTACCACTCCTCCCACAATGTCATTTTTTCAGGCCTGAAAAGCAAGGACAAGAAAAGATGAGTGAATTCTTCCTCTAGAAATTATTTAGTATGTACCCTTGAGCCTCTCATGTGTGCTTTTGTAGTGCAGGACGTCCACAAATAGTGGAAATAAGGGGAAAGATACTGAGAAATCTTCAAAAGACTTAAGGAAGTCTGGCAGATACTGAAATACTGTGGGGTTTGTTAATTTCATAGACCTACTGCACATTATTTAACATGTGCCAACTTTTACTAAAACTTCTAGATACCACTGGAATCTCTTGTTACAGGTGCTATGCAGCACAGCTCCCTTTGCCATTTTCTCACTAGTACCTTCAACTAGCTTGTCTGCTCTGCAGTCCTTGCTTTTCATCACTACTTCTGCATTTTATCTTATAGTCTACTGTCAGTAAATGCAGTCTATTGCTCTCAGAAGTTTCTACTTGTTTCATGTGATCAGTTTTGATTGCAGTGTTCTCCATGTTGGAAATAAAGCTCTCAGTAAAATATTCAGGCAGCATTTAAGAATAGGCACAAGCTATGCTTGCACTGGCTACCAAGAATTTCAGAGAGCAAAGTAGAGTAGCCAACAAAGTGGTCACCATGTCTTGGCAATGGAGCCAGTTGCATAGGGTGGCAGACATCTGGGGACAAAGGGTGGCCTCCATCCTGCCACCACAGCAAGAAAAGTAGGGCTTTGTGAGGTGAAGGTTACTTCTGAATGGAGAGAAAAGCCAACCATATTTTGGAAGGTGTAGTAGTGTCTACTACCACAGCAAAGGAGGCTTGCTCTCAAATAAACTGTGTAGGAGTATGTAATGGCAGCTGTAGTTAAATTCATCTGGTTCAAGATGTTACAAATACAGTTGTACACCCTGTTCCTCCACTGACAGGCATTTCCTGCCAGCTGCAGGAGCAGAGGGATGGTGTACATGTGGTCCTTCATGCTCCCATAGCCACCAGTAAGAGTGGACTCATTGCTGCATGGGCTGATCTCTTTCCCAATCTTGGGGCTGGGGAATAAACTTTGCAGCAGTACAGACTGTAAATTCCCCTGCTGGAAAGCTTCCTTTAGACTTGGATTGAACTAAGTGGAGAGCAAAAATCCACAAAATTAATGTGGTGACATTTCACTCCCTATGGAAATCTGTGGTCACCGAAATAGCCATTACCTATAACAGTCCAACGTTTTAGCATTTCCTGCTGTATTGCAGTATAAGTGATGAAACTGGGTCCACCTGCAGTCCAGCTGAAGTGTCAGCATCTTATCTGCTTTGGAATTACAGACTTTCAATCCAACAGCAACATAATGACTAGTATCAACTCTTCCTGCTCAACCCTTGAGTAATCGCTTCTGTGGATGTGATTTTTCCATGGGTTCAGTATCATTAAAAGGTCACATCTGGACAGGATATAAAAAATCATAACTCCATTGACTCACTCAGTTGTCCCCCATTCTGTATTTACTGAAGCATTTCTGCCTGCATCATAGCTTGCACTTGTCCTTATTAAATTGCTGCTTTTTTTTTTCCAGAGATCGCTTTTTCAATTTTTCAAGTTTATTGTGGAGTCTGAGTGTGTCTCACAGTCTTGTTTTATAGGCCAAATTAATATCTCTATTCCCCCCTCCACCATTAAAGTAACCAGCAAAACATGTAACAGAAACAAGACTGAGGTTATCTCAGATTTCATGAAAGTTTTCCAAGACACTCTTCCTTTTGACAATGAACCATCAACAGTTTCTTTTTTTAAAAAGGCTGTCCACCCAGTTTTCCTAGTTCATAAAGTACACTGGTTTAAAATATTTTACTCCTGACTAATCTACATTGACAGTTATTCAGTCTCTCCTTAGAGGTTTAAAGTTCCATTTTTTATTTGCTGTATTCCAGAGTTTTTTTCCAAGAATTTAATTAACTGTTTAAGTTTCTTCATTCTTCATTTTCTTTGCCTTTTTTTTTTTTAAGACAGGCCCTACATATGTCTTTTTCCAGTCTTCTGGTGCCTCAGTCTCCAGGAGCTGTCTCTGATAATGGACTCCAGGCATTGCAGTCTATTTGCTAAGCTAACAGAGACAAGGTCCATTAAGACTTAGCTCATATGAAAATATTTTTCTCAGCTAGCTATACCTAGGAGTTTCCCTTCTTTAGGTGAAGGGCGCTATCAAGATATCATGTTGGTAACTGTGCTAGCTACAAGCTCTTGACAGCTTTGGCTGGACAGCATCTTGCCTCTCCAAAATGGTGGTTAGGATAGGTATTCTTAGAGGACAAAACAAGGAGATTCAGTTTAAATTAATTATCACAGCCTTGTGTGATGGGCATCTGTCCACCCTGAAGAGGACAGACAACTTGGCGGGGGAGGGGGAGAGAAAGCATTTCTCTACACTGAAAATGTAACTAGGATAAAGGGATAATAAAGGGCACCAAAGCTACTTGCACATAGGAGTAAAATGCAGCAAGTAGTTTCACCCCCAGGAGGAAAAGAGACAGGTGAAACATTAAAAATTTAATATTAAAGCTTTTTAAAAAAATTAACATCTCAAAAAACAAAGAAAAAAATTGCAAGGTTTGAATCCTGAAATGGATTTTACCCTGCAATTATTTTGTCTATTATTTAAGGAGAAAAGGAAAAAAAACAACAAAAAAAAAAAAGTGAAGTTGCCATTTGACAGAGATTGCAAATAATTTCAATCTCAATTTTTCAGGTTAGTTGAAGAGCTGAAAAAATCAATTGTTTGCAAGGCTCCTGTCCTGGAGCCTTTGAAAATTGCCCTCTAGAGGCAACAATTATGGGAGTTATGGTGCAGAACAACATCATGGAAGTTTAAATCAGAACTGAGTTTTAGGTCATTTGGGAAGATGCCATCAGAGCTTGTTTTTAAATAGGCCTAAAAGCACTTTCTGAAGTAGCAATGAATACAGGTTGGCCTTCTCTGCACCTCTTCACTTGGCACCATTAAGTATAATTACCTTTAGTGTCTTCATGCTGACAGCATCAAATGACAGATAGTTTTACTGTTGTAGGTGACATGTCTAAGGGGTATTGTTGTATGACTGTGCTGCCAGGACAGATAAGTAACTTTAACCTTCATTCACCATATTTGCATTTATGGACACCAGGATGTAATAGGAAATTCTTAGTGAATTCAATTCTTCCTTGAAGTTCTCTGGTTCTTGGTACAGTTCTGAGTTTATCCATTAGAGCCCAGCAAATGGGTTGTTACTTTCTTGACTAATAAGAATAGATTACTCAAGTGATGAGTGAAAAGGTTACATCTTTTTTTCCCAGTGATCAGTGGATTAACTCATCTCTGAATACCATTCCTGTTCATGTAGTTTACCCAGTTTATTAGTATCACAAAGTCATGAAGGCCAGGTTGAAAGCTTCAGTCAGGTTCAATCTGGTAAAGAATTCATGCCTGGTTCCTGAAGCATCTCCTTCAGGCATTGGCCATTCAATGCCTTCAGTTGCCTCAGCTGCAATCAGTCCACGCACTTTGCACAAACCACACCTTAAACATCTGTGGAGCTGGTCTGTACAACAGCTGTCTTAAACATTTATTTTTCATCCCAACAGTAGAATGGAAGAAATAATCTCTGCATGTGTGCATGTTCACTCATAAACTCAGAACCAAACCTTCCTGGAGTTTTGAGTGAAATCAAAGAGAAGAAAAGTTGTAAGTTGTGTTCTCAGAAGCAGTGTAGAAGGCCAGGGATGTTCTGTTCAGGAGTTCTGTTCACATTACTACAAAAGATAGGAATGCCCTACTCAGCTAATGACAAGGTCACCTCTCCAGGCTGTGCAGGAGCTAAGTTTATGACCTTTCTCACATGCTTTGACAGCACCCAAGGGCTCCCACACCCCAGAGAGGTGTCTGATCTCTGTCCTCAGCATCATCTAAAATGGCTTTTCCAATCTCTGGTTTTGGAGTTCCTTTTTTTGTAAACAGATCTTAACCAGTGATAGAAGTAGCATTGAAGGCTAGAATCAGTCACAGAGGTTGGTCTCATTAGGATCTCTTTATACTCAGCTTTTAGTTTTTAAAGAAAAATAAAATTGATGCTGTGAGGAGTCTACACAGTTGTTTCAGCCTCTTCTTCATCTTCATCCGAGGTTTCCTTCTCCCACCAGCTTTGATTCCTGAAGGATGCAGAGGTGAGCGCTGCAATAGTTGGGGAACTCCCCACAGCTTTAACTAAACACGTCTTAACACAACTTAAGATGGCTAAAATAAAAAAAATAGTGATCAGAATCCAAACTAAACTCTTAGTCAAGGAGGAGGCCCACCCAGCTAGCCCCCAGTTCCCAAACAGAGCATTCCAGCAGTCCCCATCGTCCTTTTCTGTTTTAATCTGATGTATCATGTCCTTCATTTTTTGGACTTTGGCGTGGATCGATTCGCTGTGGGATGACAGGTTAAAACAACACAGCCCCTCAAACTCCTCACACCCGTGGCCATTAATCAGTAGCAAGAAGTCGATGGCAGCTCGGTTTTGCAATGTCGCCTGCCTGGTAATCTCTTCATCTGCGAGCAGGTCACTGATGGCGGAGGAAGTGAGGTTTGCCTGTTTGACGACCCAGGATTCTACCCCACCTAGCTCCGCCAAGGCTTTGGCGGCAGCTACCCAGGGTAGAACAATGGACACAGACAGCCTTTTCAAATGTGACCAATTGGTCACGCCTGATTTGCAGTTTGGGTCCAAATTGGACATACTTCTTTTCTTCCTCCACAACCCCTCGGTGGAGTCATTCTTTTTCCAATCCAAAATTTGGGTTTCGTTTGGTGCCAAAATTGAAATTTTTCCAAGGGTACAGGGGCCCCCTTGCAGACGAGAGGGAATCCCCTGCCACACCCGGTCCCCACAAATCAGAAAAAGCCCCTTTTTGATTTTCTTGGGCTTTTCCAAGGAAGCTGAGAGTGTGGGCTCCGTAGCGTTGCACCAGTTCCTATCAACATATTTAATGCTGTGGGGGTGCACCGTACGGAACCCAGCTCCTTTGTAATGGAACCAGAGGCAGTAGGGAGCAGGTGTTGAACCCAGGAGCTCAAACTCCTGGGGCTCCTCTGCTGCCTCCGGTAGTTCCCTCGCCCACCCGTCCCAGTTGTTAAGGGGATTGTAGGGATGGGGGTTGTGAGGGCCATGAGGCGGACAGTCGGCCAGTGTCAGGGGAATCCCCACCAGGCAGGTGGAGAACGGGTCTCAGGCCACTGACAGGCACATGCTCAATTGGTTTAGTGCCTTTGCCAGGGTGATCCATACATTTTCTTGGGGCTGTAGGACAATACACGCCACTCCAGATGAAAGAAGCCAGACGATGAGGATTAGTAGGATGATGAACTCCTCAGAGTCCATGGGGTCTCAGCCGCAGAGATGGGTCTCCTGCAACTTGAGCATATAAACATTATAAGGTGTAATAACCAATTATTCAGAACCAAATAACAAATTCAGGAAGGGGGTATTGGGATCTCCATTCATGTCATTATTGTCTTTACACCTCCTCCTCCAAGAAGCAACTGCTATTTCTTTGACCTGTGCAGCTGTGGTTTGTTTGCTGTTTTTAGTCCAATCTGATTTTTCAAGATATGGTCATACCCATTTCCGAGGTACCCATCTCGTTCCTGAGGCCATGGATACACAAGCGTATCCCCGGCCCCAGGCCTGCAGTTCGCACGGTCCTTCTTCTGTTAGCGTCTCTGGATTTTTTATCCAGACTTTTGGTCCCTGTTTTAATTTAAAGAAGGATGAATTAGTAAAATGTCTCAGCACTGGTAGATTGGGATCAGTTTCTGTACCATTCAAAAAATTCAGTGTGAACAACACTTTAGACAGTCTCACTTGTGGTGAGTCGAGTTCTTCCCCACCTTTCTGTATTTCCAACACCTTTTTATTTTCTGGTGGGACCTTTCAATCACCGTATGTCTGGTGGGGGAGTGGGGGATCTCGGCGGTGTGGGAAATTCTCCATCTCTGAAAAAACTGAGTAAGTCTCTTTGATATGTAGGCTGGCCCATTGTCTGTTTTTATTCTTTTAGGGATGCCGAAGGTAGCAAAAGCTTGCAGAAAATGCCTTTCCACGTCTTTAGCCATTCCTCCATTGTGAGGAGATGCATAGATGGCCCCTGAGAAGGTGTTGACGGAGATGTGGACATACTTTTGTCTGCCGAACTCTGGCACGTGGGTGACATCAGTTTGCCAGAATTTGCAGCTTTGCAGGCCCCTGGGGTTAACACCTGTGCCCAAGGATGGTACCGCAAATTTATTGCAGTTTGGGCATGTCGCCACAATTGCCTTGGCCTGATCCCGCTTTAAATGGAACATGCGGATCAAGGCCAGCACATTCTGATGGAATTGTTGGTGGCTTAACTTGGCTTGCTGGTAAATGTTGGGAAGGGTCGTGAACTGCACTGGGGTGGCTAAGGCGTCAGCTCTCTTGTTGCCTTCCACTAGAGGCCCCGGAAGGTCGGTGTGTGACCCCAAATGCATGATGAAAAATGGTTGCTCTTGGTGGGATACAAGCAATATGAGCTTCGAGAGCAAGCTATGAATTATTGTGTTAGACTTCTAACCAAATTCTTTCAAAAGAGCCTGATCTGCTCTGGAGGTTACCCGTGCTACGTAAGCCGAATCTGTGATGATGTTGATTGGTTCATTGCTAAATTTCTCCAAGGTTCCGACTACAGCAGTGAGTTCGGCAACTTGTGGAGACTCTTCCACAATTTGGACATCTTCCTCCCACTGGGATATCCTGGGGTTCCTCCACGTAAACACAGACTTCTTAGATTTGCTGGACCCGTCAGTAAAAATTGTCAGAGCCTGGAGCGGTTTCCTGCTCCCGATTTCCTTTTGAATAATTTTTAATTTAGAAAACTCCGGATGTAATAGGTTGAAATTTTTCAATTTTAGATAATGCTGGGCAATTTGCCCAGGGTAACTGTCCAGAGCGATTTGTAATTGCTCATTAGTTTGTAAGATGTAATTTAGATCGTCTGATTTAAAAGGCAAAAACATGCATTTGAAATCGCACCCCACTAAAGCGCGCAGTCGCGTCCTGGCCCTCATTACAAGTTGAGCCACCAACTCTTGTGGCGTGGTGATACTTTTTGACGGTTGGTGTGGGAGGAACACCCACTCGATGACAACAAGGGAGTCCTCTAGACCTTTGTCATGTTGGAAAATAAGGCCTGACAGATATGGCAGTTGTCCAATTACAGTGAATAGGAACGGCTTATCAGCAAGGCATTGATGGGCTTGCCTCATCAACAACTCCTTTTCCACTTTCTCTATAGCAAACTTTGCCTCAGGTGTTATTTCCCTCAGTGAACTCAGGCTCTGCTCCCCCCTCAAAGGATTTAAAAGAGGAGCAATGTCCTCAAGTTGTGAGTCCAATCCATGGACGTACCCAAGCTACCACACCGCACAATTGCTGTAAGTCAACCAATGTTTTGGGTCTGTTGCAGATTGTGAGTGGCTGTGGGCTTATGGTTCTTTCTGCGATCTTAAGTCCAAGGTACGTTCAAGGACATGATTTTTGAATTTTGTCGGGCTGAAGTTTGAAGCCATAGTTAGTGAGTTCTTGTATTGCAGTGTATAACGTGTTCTCTAGATAGTGGGCATCTTGGGCACAGATTAAGATGTCACCCATGTAGTGGTAAATTATTGCTCTGGCCCTGGCCTTCCTGACCGGTTCAAGGATGCGGGCAATGTACCACTGGCAGATGGAGGGGGAGTTCTTCATCCCTTGGGGGAGAACTCACCAGTGATAGTGCTGCATGGGAGCTTCTCAGTTGATGGACGGAACCAAGAAAGTGAACCTCAGGGCGTCATCAGGATGGAGCGGAATGTTAAAAAAGCAATCTTTAATGTCCATAACTGCCAATTGATAATTTTGGGGCAGCATCGTGGGTGAGGGCATCCCTGGTTGGAGGGGACCCACGTCTTCAATGACATTGTTAATCTGACTCTAGTCATGGAGGAGTTGCCACTTGTCCTTTCCCGGCTTTCGAGTAATGAAAACCAGGGAGCTCCAAGGGCTCATAGTTGGCTCGATGTTTCCTAGCTGCAATTGCTCCTCCACAAGTACATGGAGCGCCTCTAATTTCTGGCGATTGAGCGGCCTCTGGTCCACCCACGTGGGAACATCAGTTTTCCAAATTAACTCTTGGGTTTGCGGGGTGTGGCGCTCTGCAGTGGGCGCCTCTAAAAATCCCTTCGGGTGGGCGGAAACTCCAATCTTGCCCCTCACTGGTCTAGGACGTCCCATCCCCACAGGGTGAACCTGTATCCAATACAAATGGACGGACTGAGGCCAATTGTCTGTCCGGCCCTTCAAATTGAACGATTCTCTTACTTTGTTTTGCTAATTGATGCCTGCCGATCCCTTTGACGACATCTGACAAGGTCTGAAATTCCCAATGTGACGGCCATTTGTTATAGGGAATGACTGTCACATCTGCACCTGTGTCAACCATCCCCGTTGCCTCAATGGTCTGAGGTCCCTTTCGTATCCTGCACTCTAGCAGGGGCTTGTTTTTACCCATGAGTTGTGTCCAGCAGATCATTGGGATGGAAGGATCTGAGGACATTTCCCAAGGCAAATAGATTGCCTGGGCAATGGTACTGCCCTGGGGAAGGAAGCACGGGGGGTTGACACACCGGATCAGGAATCTAATGACGTTGGTATTTTCTAACTCCACTACCCGGGGAGAAATTTCCATAAATGGAGGTGTAAATGCAGAGTCTGATAGTATGAAAAAGTGTGTAGTCTTTAGAGCACTTAGCTGTTCTGGGGGCAGGAAGCATCCTTCGATGAGATGCCACAAGGCGCTGGTGAGGTGCACAGCCATCCTGGTGGAGATGACAAGCCTGGCACCTGGCCTCCAGGTCTTTTGAACAGTTTTTTTGTGTCTGGTCTCTGCAGCATTTATGTCATAGCGCGCTGCTGGTTCGCGCTGGGCATCTAGTTTCCCGCCCAGCTGTTGTGGTTGGAGAACGCAGCTGGGAGGTGGGACATTGGTTTTGGGGCAAAGCAATCCTTGGCCCAGTGTCCCTTTTTAGCACAGTGGTGACAAGTGACTACTTTGGGTGATGCTGCTGGTGTCGATGGTGGAGTGGTGCTTGATGGAATGACGATCTCTTTCACTGAACTGATGGTCACCATTTTCTTGGGTTTGCCAACAGGGTCTGCTACATAGCCATATCGAAGACATATATCAATCATCTCACTGATTGTGGGTGGTGGTTTGGCTGAGAGTGAGATGAGTAAATGCTTGCAGACCTCGTTGGCATTCAACCGGGCAAGCTTCAACAGCATTGTGTGTCGCATCTCAGGTTGCTCGATTTGGGCTTGGATGGACCTATTGAGCCTGTTTAAAAAATCTAGGAAAGACTCATCATTGCTCTGCTTGATCTCAGTGAAAGGGTTCATCAGCACCCGAGAGGGCATCGTGAATAAGGCCTCCTCAGCCAATTCAGAGATTTTCCTAAGAATTGGTTCCGGTATTAGTCACGCCTGATCCATTGGGTCGGCGAAGGCTCCCTGGCCCCTCAAGTGGTCTAGGGTCAGGGGAGCATTGTTGTTATCGACAGCCATTCCAGGAGTCTGCAAAAATCCAGCAAGACTATCGGCTAGAAGTTTCTCCCATACTCCCTCCCACAGCATGAATTCTGCGGGTGAGAGAAAAGATAGTCTTTACATCGTGTGGAACAATTCTTTGGGCCCAGAAAGTGGATGACATTACTTTCCGAAAGTAATCGCTATCAATTCCAAATTCTTTTTGGACCTTTGCAAGGTCCCGGACTAGCTGTTGGGAAAGGGGTTCCCATCTTGGGTTGCCTCCTGCCCTATTGTAAGTGACTGGGGCCAATTCAAAATGGCCTCCTTCCGGTTCCGGGTTCCGGTTGCCACGGTCCCCACTTCTGGTGGAGGGGGTGGAGGGGCCAGAAGTCGGAAGCGGAGGGGTGGAGCCAGAGAAAGGGACTAACCCAGAAGCTAGGGAGGAGGAGGGGCTGACAAAGGATGACATGAAGGGGGATGGATTGGAAGTGGAGGGCCCCGACGCAGGGGCGGAACTTGACACCGGGGAGAAAGGCCAACTTGGAGATTGGGAAAAGTTAGGAAGGGGAGGGGCGGTGGGAGTGGACAGGAAGGGGTTGGAGGGAGGAGGAAGAAAGGGATTTTGGGCACAAGGAGGCAAGATGGTGGGGAAGGCCATGTGGCCTCCACCATCTTGTCCTTACTCTGGGACAAGGGCAAATCCGCCATTTTGAGGGACCAACATTAACTTAGGGAAGGTTTTGCCAACTATGGAAAAGGGATCAGGAACAGAGGTTGGGAAAGAGTCCTGAGCAGCGCGGCCGTCACCACTCAGGACAGGGTCCTGAGGGACTCAGGGGGAGCCAGGGAGTTGATGACAGCCCTGCGTCAGACTGTGGAGTTTTGCAGCCCCCGAGCTCCTCAGTTCAGGAGAAGGGGTTTTTCGGGCTGAGGGAAAGGTGTAGAGGGAAGGGAAGGATTTTCAGCTAGGGAGGTGCAACTCTTGCATTTTTCTTTGCTCTTGCTCTTTAACTTCTTTTTAACTGAGGCGTGAATGGAAATTAAAAGGGGACAGAATTTGGAAAGTGAAGACTCTCCATTCTCCATATACAGTGTGAGCTTCTCACTGACCAAGTCCCAAAACTCAATGGTATTAACTTTTGAAGGGGTGACACCAGCAAAAGCAAAGAAAATCTAGTGAACCAACCGTTTCAACAAACTTTTCGAAAACTTCTCCTCATTCTCTCTTAACATCGAGGAAACCGTATAATAAACGTCTCACTGTGGGCCAGAGAGCTTTGCGCCCATTCTGATCAAATTAAATCTCCCAGCGGTTCAACAGGAGAATAGAAAGGGCAAAGGGGTCCCCGAGACTTGCACTAATACTCACAAATGAAGCCTTCCTCCTGTAGACTCCTCTCGGTCCATGGGGACTACAAAAAACCGCTGGGGACTTACCTCTTCTCGCTCGTTGATGTTCACGAGGCACGCCTGCTGGCGCTGGCAGACAGAAGTTGGAAGCACCAGCAGGCAGAGTTGACGGCCAACAGGACAGCTCTCTCCTGCCCCTCTGGGCAGTGAAGGACGTCTCTTGATGTGACCTTTCCACTTAGGAAAGACCCCAAATTGGGTGCCAAACTGCGGGCGGCCTGAGGGTGCCCGTGTCCCTCTTTCCCCTGCGGGTGGACGTCCTTGGATTAGCGTCCGGGTGGCCACCGGGAAAATGAGGTGATCAGAGGATATCAAAGGGTTCACCCGAGTAGAGTGGAGGCCGAGGCCGCAGGCGAATGAAGAAAGCGAGACGGATCCTCTCCAACAACAGCCCTTTAATGTCCCGAAGGAACAGGGACGAAAGGACCCCGGGCTAGCTGTGAACAGGGTTTTAAGGGATAGGGGTGGAGAGCACAAGGACCAGTGGGGGGAAACTTCAGGAGTGGATCAAGGCCAGATAGACAGGGGAACCACCAACGGGCAAAGGGTGGGGGAGGGATACATTCACAGGGACCAATTGGGGACTGAGGGGATTAGAAGTTTCTAGGAGTTGAGGCATGGGCTTGGGAGATTGGCAGGGACTCTCCACCCCTTGGGCAGGGTAGAGGGAAGAGAGGGATAGGAAGCCTCCGCCTAGGAGATGGGGAAATAAGTGTAACCAGGGGGTAATTGACATCGCAGGGGAAGAGATAGGGTTGCCAGGGAAACAAACATTGGGAAGGATTTTACAGATTTGACAACTTAACTCTAAGCAGTTTGAGCCTAACTTGAACGACTTAACTTGAACAAATACAGAAACCATCTCCCACACTCAGCGGGCTTCCTCTGTAGGGAACAGATACCTTGTTTTGATTTGAGTTCAGTATTAAAAGCAAGAGGTGCTGCCAAGATGATTTCCACATAAGGTCTGTGCTTTTGAAATCAATCCCCTTTGACCTAGAGATGTGCCAGTTTTGGTGTTACACAAAGCCTGATTCACCCTGATTGCTTTCCCTCAGCTTTTCTTAAAGGTGCACTGAATATTCCTATTATTAATACAAGGAAAACCTCATTGGGATTTTGGCTGCTTTAATGTTTCTTGTAAATCACACAAAAGTAAAAGGAAGTAAACATTATAATGTCTTGGTAGCTGATATATTTTATACAGACAGTGGAAAAAAAATGTCCTGAATCTTGCTGCTTGGAGTATTGCTTCTTCTGTCCTCAGTAATAAAGAATGAAAAGTAATTATTTCACTTGTGGGTACCTAGCACCTTCCCATTGCAGGTACCCTGAGTAGTCAGGAACACTTCTTTTAAAGCTTTATCAGACAACTGCTCTTGAGGGACAGATTCTTAATGCAGAGAGATCCTTCTGGGTTTTGCTTCTATTAATTTTACATAAGGCATTTTTGTTAGCCAGAATTAGATAGCACTACTTATTTATGAATAACCCATGAAGGAATGCATGAGTCAATATGAGATGCTTTTCCAGTCCCTGGTGCTGGCTATTCACAAATCAAGAATGCCATCTATGCAGAACAATCACCAACAGAGATATTCTTTCTGCGGTATGCTTGGATTAACTTACAATGAATTATCTTCCCAGATATATGAGTTGCTTCCCCTGAAGCATGTTTCTCCCATCCTTCCCCTATAGGGAGTAAGTAATGATTATGGTGTTTTTTAGCTGTCCACTTTGCATGGCCTCAGTCTTCCTCTACTCTTTTATTAAATGGTTCTAATAATTGTTCCCAAAAAAAGAAACAACTGGTAGAGGTTGTGATGGAGGAAAGGCAAAACGACAGTGGTAATATTCTTGCTACTCAAGTTTTTTTAGCTCAGCCAGCCCTGCCTGATGTGAGGCACAAGCTCTTCAGCAGTCCTTCTATGTGGTACCATTCATTCAATTCTAGAAATTGGCACGATGGATTAAGACCCTCAAAAATAGTGCATTACAACACAGTGTAATTCACTGCTGGATTTTGGTCACAGCTGCAGGTGCACCAAGAGAGAATTCACAGGGAAATCAAACACACTGAAATATGGAAGATCGGGCAGGAACATTCTTGCCAATTTTAGCCACACTGTCTAAGAACTTGTCCAAATTACATTGTCTTTCTCTGGCACCAAGAAGTTGGGAAAGTCTGGGTAGTATTTTCACTCTGTCCCCTGCAGTGCCCAAAGCCACCAGGATAAAGTGCTTGTAGAAGGAACACATCATCTCTTACAGAGAGACAGTAGTTTCACTGTATGCTGTAACTCTCTCAGAATCCCCAGAAAAAATTTGTTTCTAATGTGTTTGCTGAAGCACACTGACACTCCATTCAGCCATCAGGCTCTTCATTTTGTGTACAAGTGGTATATAGCCCACAGAAATACAGATTCTAAAGTACAAGTGTTTGTATCTGACTTTGGTTAAATTTTTTACAGTATAATGCAGAAATTGTAATTTGCCAGAAGCTTTCCACAACTGGTAAAATATCAGGTGAAATTAGAAAGCAGAGCAAACACATTCAGAGGACGTGTATGGGCCCTGGAATGCATCCAGAGTAAATCAGTGTAGGTAGGCAGTAAAACACGACAATGATTTTTTTCAAATTGACATTTAAATTACAAAGCAGTTATTGAAATTATTAGCAAGTCTAATTTTTAAAGCACATTTTATTAACTCGTCAATATAACCATTGAAACAATGGACACAAGCTTAACTGAATTTACAAGGATCACTACCAAAAGTCGTGTCCAGAAAAGACTTACTTTTCCAAATTAGTAAGATGCAGTTCATTAATATGACTACTTTGTATGGGTAACTATGTGAAGTGCACTACACACATGTATCCCCATACCAGATACTTCAGCTCTCACTCAGCATTCCTGTAAGAATGTCTGCTTTAGAAATTTGCAGGTTTGGTTTAGTATTTCTGCAGTGTGTATTCTGAACACACTTAGTCACTTGAAATACATAGAATTTGCACTGATCCCCTGGATCAATATGAAATTCGTACATAGCCAAGAGCAAGCACTGATAGTTCAAGAGATTGAATGATTCTACACATGGCAGTAAGTCCTGGCCTCATGAGAGAGGGCTGAAGATTTTGAGAATTAAGATCTTTAAAATTTCAAACAACAAAATTAAGCTCAGGCCTGTTTGTCCTTTGGGGGAAGGGGTGAAGCAGTGTTCACCCTGCATAATGAAAAGGCCTTCTAACTCAGGCTTAGAACTTTAAACAAACAAAACTGAAACCCCTTCTGTCAGAATAACAAGTAAAAAGCCTAGCTATTCTGTGTACAGAAGAATTACTAGGCAAATTTTTGAATGCTCTAGTTATTTTGTTTGCTTAGCAGTATTATGCAGCTAGTCTCCTCCTGGAATTGAATTTCAGCTTTTCCTTTCTCATTCTGCAACAGTCCTCTTGTTTTTTCAGATGTGTTCCCTTTCCAGAATGTGATGCAAGTCAAATAGATACACGAGCCAACACTAGACAATCTGATTCCAGGAAATAATTAGATTGGTTTTTAACAGATCATGTATCCTCTTAAATAATACAAGACCAAACCTCCTAACAGTCTAGGTAAGAATAGAATAAAATCCTAAATAACTTGGATTGGGAGGGAGCTCTGGAGGTATTTCTAATAGAAAATCAACCCTGTGATTGGTGCAGGCTCTTCTGTCAATTATTGAGTATCCCCAAGGATAGAGATGCTATTAATGCCATTCATGTGGCTTCTGTATCACTGTTAATATGGAGTGATGCTCAGAATGGAAATAATCCTCACTTCACAAACCATATAGTCACATTTACAATCAAAAAACAGCTGGAAGAATAATAACTTTCTAGTTGAAGCAGATATCCTGGATTTTTAAGACCAGAGGGACAGCTGTGATCACATAGTCTGAATTCCTAAGTAACATAAACTGGAAAGTTGTCTTCAGACAGGCTAAAGTAGTGGTCAGGCACTCATATATTCCACTGCTGTGAGACTCTGAGATCACTCATGCAGCAAGCTTTATGGTGTGAATCACAAAGGACAGCTTTAGCACCTATGTTCCACCTGCACAATCTTCTTTTCTTTTGTGGAGACCCCTTCATCTGTCTCTATCAGGCAAGGAAGTTTCAAGGGTTCTCTGTCCTGGTAATTACTGCAGGTTAAATTTTAGCCCCTGTGAATTGGTTCCGAAGTTGTTATTCAAACTCAGCTTCAGCAAAATGATTGTGTACAGGGTTAAAGTCTGTGAGATTGGCCCCTTCGTACTGCAACTGTAATTCAGGAAGCAGAAACAGGCTGCATCTGCATTTTAATGAGCTAAAAGACAGGAATTTCCAGATCTCAGCAGGTGCTGCTATCAAGAAGATTTTCAGAGAAGATCTAATCCTTTCTAGTTGCTGGGTATCTGAGGTAAGGAGGCTGTTAACATCTTATTTTATCTCCTGCTGTGTTGAAAGATGTAGCTTTCTTCTCAAACAACATTTTTGTCTCCACATGGGCTGAAACACATCTGCCATGGATCATGTAGTGATGAGGCACCTTCTCCCTCTTCCAGAGTGCTGGTTTGCTGTTAGGATACTCAAGAGGCATGAGCTGTTGCTTCATGACTGTACAGCTGTGCTGCCCTCGTATGGCTCAAGGCACGAGTTCTGTGCCTGCCTTGGGGACATGTGCCAGGTGCACTTCTGCTCAGCTTCGCCTCCTGCCAGACCTGCAGCAGCACTGTCTTTGCTGCCTTTGCGAAAGCACTTGACTGCAAACAAATAAAGATCAACCCTTGCCTCCTCTGCATGTTGGGCCATTTACTGTCTTCTGTCCTTCGCTTTATTTGTAGGCTTCCAGCATGGTATTTGGAGTCCTGGTTAGTAATGGCTCTGGTTTTTCAGTGCAATCCAAATTTAAATTTCAATGAGTCTGGAGTATTTCACTCCCTTGCATACCTCTGGTTTCTGGTTGATGACTCTTGCTGCAGAGGCAGAAATTCTAAACTTCATCTGGTGCATATTTCTCTTTAACATAGAATCATGCAGTCATAGAAAAGTCTGAGATGAAAGGGACCTTTAAAGGTCATGTAGTCCAACTCCTCTAAAAAGAGTAAGCACATTTCCCTCTAGATCAGGTTGCTCAGAGCCCAGTCCAACCTCACCTTCAGTGTTTTCAGGGATGGGTTATCCATACCGCTTTCAGTAACCTATGCCAGTGTTTCACCATGTTCATTGTAAAAAAACTTCCTTATATCTACCATAAATCTACTCTCTTTTAGTTTTAAATCATTACCCCTTGTCCTCTTGCAGTAGGTCCTGCTAAAATGCTTGACCCCATCTTTCTTATAAGCCCCCTTTAGGTACTGAAATGGTGCAACAAAGTCTCCCCAGAGCCTTCTCCAGGCTGAACAAGCCTAACTCTCTCAGGCTGCCTTCACAGGAGAGGTGCTTCTGCACTCCAGTAGATTCATAGAACAGCTCAGGTGGGAAGGGACCTTTAAAACAAAGGCTTTATTTGTGTGTTACACTTGGTACTGGTCCTTTTCTCACAGAGTTTCCATTTTCACATCACTCACGATGCTCAAATGCCACTTTGGGCTTTCCCTCGCCCTGCCAGGAACAATCTGAGTTAGGACGAGATGTTGCAGACCCGATGCCCATTTGCTGCAGTCCTGTGCTTCTGGGCTGCTGTGGAGGCTAGAAGCCTGCCGGTGAGCCCACCAGAGAGGAGGCTGATGGATGCCCCAGTAGGGTATGCCTCAGAGAGATTCTCTCTAGGTTAGGGTGACACAGAAGGCCTCTCCCAGCATACCTTGTTGCACTATGCAAATGTACCCCAGTTCTGCTTCCCTGATTGGCCCATTGGCCTCCCCGCCCCTTCATCCCATATATGATCCTGCCCCAGAATGTTCTCCCTTCCCTGCTTCCCCATTGGCCCTTGTTCCTCAGCCACTCCCTCACTGCTTCCCTATTGGCTCCCATACCCTAGCCCCGCTTGTGTCCCGCCCCCGAGCTCTCAGACCATTGGCCCCTGATGCTCTCTCCTCCCCTACTGCCCCCCCGCACTTAAACATGGACCCTCCCTTGTTCTGGGCCTTTGTCCCCGGACCCCTTCGCACACAATAAACATCCCTGTGGAACCCCATACGAAGACCCTTCCCACATCTCTTTGCTGTCAACTCATCTGTAAGGCTATCTGGTGGGTGTGGGTGTGTGCGTGTGTGTGGCACCACCGAGGCGCTTTGTTACAGAGACACTTCTGGAAGGTCACGGCACCTGACCACCCGCCTGCCACAAGAATGCAACTGATTAGCAGTATCCAGTGCAGTGTTCCTATCTTCTCCTGGTTTGGACTGATTTGTCTCATGTATTGTCATTGTTTCCTAATGGCACATCTTCCTAAAATAGGTTTCTAGTTCAAATCTAATGAGCACTTGCTATTCTATTCTGTGAGAGTCCTTTTTTTCTTTTTTTTTTTTTTTTCCAGATGGAAGTTTACAGCTACTGTGGGGTCAATCACAGTTGCAATGCTATATGTTTCCAGCTCATTACACTAATTTAGGATTTGTAATATGGCACAAAATAACTTCGGAAGAGGACAAAGAGACTCCCACTTGAAGAAGATCACAAGATATTTATTTTCTTTCCATCTGTGAATGGGGCAGGAGTGGGGATATGTATTTTAATGTGCTGGTTAAATTGGGGGTATCCAGGGACAAAACACAATTGACTGACATTCCACTCTTCTTGCCTTACATCTGAAGCAGAAGAGCAGAAGAATGGTGTAGAAGAAAATGGAAGAACGAAGTTTGGCCAGGTCCTTCTTCCTCATGACTGTTCCAGTTTATACAGTGGCTGATGCAGGAACAATTACTGCCGGCCCTGCTGCATGCTTGGCAGTCTCATGTCCCGCTGAGGGATGACATCCTTAAAGGACAACTCAAGTGTATTGTATAAAGAAACTTCTTGAACAAGGCACAGAAAGTGTTTGCAATCACCTTTGCCTATAGAAGAGGAAAACAAACCCCCATGTTACTGGAACGTGGGGCTATTTGTGAACAGATTTTGCATGCCTCTCCAAAAACTGTATCAAAGTGCCTTGTGGAAAGTTTCTGACTACAGGGAAGAAAGATTAATAGTGTTTCTCTCCTGTGAATTAGTGACGTGCCAGCACCAGATAAATGTTAAAATTTATTAATAAAATATTAGGAAATAAAAACTAATTTTAAAAGGCTATTAAAATGTTTTTAAAAGGCTATTTTCTTAATATGTTATAGCTCATTTTGGAAGTCTGTGATTCACCTGCCTGGACTACATTTTCCCAAGTATCATCAGTATTACAGACAACAACAGAACTGCGGCATTCAGTTTTCATGGAGCTGCATGGGCAGAAGTTCTGCAGAACATGTCCATACCCCAGGGCTGTAAAACTGTTGGGAGTCTCAGGAAAGTGAACTTGCACATAAAATTCAGACTGTTGGCCTTCTGAAAAGCACAGTGTGTTTGCTGAGTTTGCTCTAGACCCCCCTAGTACACAGAAGCTGCAAGAAAAAGCTCAATTATTTAAACTATTTTATCATCTCAGAAGAAATTTGCTTTGGGCAAGGGATTAAATGCTTGTTATTTGCATAAGGAATTTGTCTATCAAGGGTTTATGAGCCATAAAATATTTTGGTTTGCTAATCATCACCACCAGCTTAATGGTCAAACTTACCTTACACTCTGACAACTACATTTACTTTTCACTGAAAAGCTCTTCTCCCTGTTAAATGTAATTCTGACTGGAGACAACATTACAAGCCTCATTTCTGCAAATTTTTTCAAATGCCTGCCTAATCTTCAGCATCCCCTTCAACCTGTGAATTTTCCCTATATTTTTCTGAATCAGAACAAAATCAAAAGTCAGCACTATAGAGAATCTATTGACAAGTCTTTTGGAATACTACGGGATGCACAGGTAAGACTTAGACTGTGCTGCTGCCATCCTCATTTCAGATATGTGATAGTCAATCCGTCCGAGAATGCAATTGGGAATAAGAATGGATCTGAAGACTTTTGGGAGGTCTTAGAACAGGACTCACACAGCCAAATTATCCCAGATATGGGAGCTTGGAGCAGTTCCATGTACTGCATATCTCAGAAAAAAACTTCATAATCTTCAGAGCAACAAATTGTGTCATTAATTACAGATGAGCTTGGAACATTATAAAATTATTATAAAATGTAATAAGCAAGATTTTCAAAATTGGATATTTCCTTCTACGCCTCCGAGCATAGATTTGAGGTTTATAAAAGTGGTTTCACTTTCACCTAAAACCCTGTGGAACAGATGAAAATTACTCAGTTTCAGAAAAGACAGCTTTTTAATGTGATTTGCCTGGAATATTTTTTCTCCCAAGTGAGCTTCAAATTCCTGCATTTTTGTTGGGTCAATAAAAACATCAAAATTTTCATCCTGAGGGAAATTCAGATATTAAGGTAGTTGCTTTTAATAGGGAAACATTACACTGACTTCAACAGCATTTATTTTTCTCTGAGTGTGCTATCTCCATATAGTTTTCTTTGTGAAAACAACAAAAACAGATTATTTCAAGCCAGTATCAGCTATATGTGCATTTTAAACTATAACAAACTTCATGCAGACTTTAATCCAGACATCTTAGTCTTCCATTCTTCCTAAAGTTTAGAGTCATCTTTAAACTAGATCACCAGTGAGGTTATACTATGGATGGTCAAATAATTTAAAATATTTGGTCTTAGCCCAATGGAATAGCCCAGTCAAGAAGAAAAAGCACTAAGGGACTTGAAGAACATGGAAGTATTGGGTCTATAATTTTAGTAAATCACCACAAGATCTCATACAAACACACAGAAATATTCAATTCACCATGTGTATGGATTTGGGATGATCTTCCAAAAAAAAACTTTTTTTTTTTAATTTCAGTTTTAATTAAATGTAAACTTGATCAGCAGCAACTAAATTTTTGGTAAAAAATGTCTATGTTTAAAAGAATCGCTTTCCCTGAAATAAAATAGCTGGATAAGTCCTGAATATCACTCTTCTTTAATGTAAGAAAAAAGGTGAAATTGTACATGCTCGTGAAGCAGAACAGCCAGGGGCAAATGCTGCATAGCCACGTGAGTTTTTGGAAGCATATCACTTATTTCACTGAAAGAGAGGTGAGATCCTGGTAAAAATTTATTCTTCTTATGGTTCAAACAAATCTAGCATGCTCCTTATCCAATCTTTAGGAAAATTTGTATGAATTTCTGAAATTTAGTATTGATGGTGAGATGACCTAATTACTCTTTTACAATAACAAAAGGTTTTTACAAATGCAAGATGACATTAACCTGTCTTTATTATTAGACCCTGTCAACTCAAAGCTGAGTGCAGTGGTAGTTACAAAGAACAAAGAACATTTTGCTGGTTGTTACTTTATGATGTGGCTTTTTGAGGAAAAAGGCTTTTGGGTGACAATTTTCTTGAACTGCACTGCAATTAGGAACAGCTTTTAAGCTTTATACATGTCTTTTCAATAACTGACTCAGTTTTGCATATGAAATCTGACTATTTAGCTTGTCTGCTCCTGTAATGGACAAGAGACTATTCTTTTAAAAGTAGTATAAAACTAAAATGCTTGGCAGAATGATGGCATGTCAAGAAACACCAGAATCAGAAAGTGGTCAAGAAATACTAGAGCAAAATGCCACCCAAATCTAGCCAAAGATATTACAAATCCTGACCTGTGCTGTCGTGTTTCAGTCACATCCCTGTTCATTGAATCCTTCTGGTTTTTTGCAAAAGAAATAGCATCTGCACAGAACGAAAAGAAGGCACTAAGAAAAGATGAGATGCACAGGTAATTGTGCAAGCTGTGTCACTCCTGGTGAAGAAATGATTTTTTTCTCCTAGTCATGGAATAAACAGCTAACTAGCAAAAACAAACCATCAGAGAAAAACAAAACCTAAGACATGAGACAGAAGATGATTTGTACATGTGTCTGGCAGGCAGCTGATGGAGGCAACAGAGCCTGGCTGAGCTGTAAGGCAGCAGCTGCCTGCTGCAGGAACAAGAGCTGCTTACTCCTTAGGACTCTGAGTCAGAGCCTTTATTCTCTAGCCTTAAGTATACAATACATGTGTGTTTCCACAGGGGAGTTCCCGTGAACTGGCTGCATACAAGAAAAATAATGTTTATTTGGTTTTTTGCCTTGAGACTTGAATGAAGACATAAGTTCTTAATGCAAGATTTTATTTACCTTGCTGAGTACAAGCAACATCTCCCAAAAACATACATAACCTCACAAAGACAGAGAATATGGACTGCAAGGGACCTTCTGAAGCTACAAAAATAAATTCTAAGCTTCCTTTCTAGGAAACAACTTTGACTCAACTTAGCAACTACATTTTTTTGTTCACTTCGTCAAAGGAATTAGCAAAAAAGCCATGTGCAAAAATACAACATGGACATCTGGGGGACACAAAAAAGACCTGGTCCTTTTGAATGTGCTACACAGGGAAAACCATTGACTACTTGTGGGTCATTACTTGTGAGTGTCTCCTATCGAGTTTATCAAAGTTGGATAGTGTCTTTGCAGGCTTCACCAATATTTAATTCACTGATCACTCTTTCTTATGTCATATATCACATATATATGACAATATTTTTTTCTGTTACCTACCTGAAAAACTATATTTTCTAAAATATGGGAATAATGAATGATAATTAAAAACAAACCAACAAAAAACTACAAAAAAATACTGACACCCCTCCCTCCATAGCTAACAAAACATGGGTTTTTTGTTAATACAACTAGATGTAAACAAAGTTTCAAACAAGCATTGAGTAGCGCTTGTGAAAATGGCATCTTTGTATGTCTAAGTTAAAAGCTGATTGTTAGTTTCAAGGTGACAGTCATAACAAATATGCATTGAGAGCTGTATTGGTTATTTTTTCACACAAACTCTGGAAAGACATGCAATCTGAAAATGCATTTCTTTTTCCGGAATCGCCTGCAGAGGCAATAAAAATGCTGAATGATACCCATGCAGTTTGTGAATATACTTCACACATACATCCTTGTTCACACAGATGAACCCAAACTGTACACAAGAGAATTTACCAAGAATCCGTCTGAATTTCTATGACACAGAAAATAGCTGTGGCTAAAAATGCTAAACGCTGGAATCTGTATCTTCTGGCTTGATTTTAATAAGCATTTCAGATTGGGAAAACAGGTGGAACCCTGAACCATCTAGTTGTTCAATTAACATGGAGCAGCTTGACTGACAAATCTGTACATGCATCCTGACACCTGTCAATCATAAGTAGCCCATCTGGACCCTGTTCTATTTATTCCTATTCAGTAAAGAGATACTGCACAGGAGGCAGCTGGCAGGCTGCAGAGGACTCTCCCTTCTCCCTTCATTTCAGTGCCTCTGCTTGCAAAAGGCAGGATCTAGCTGTAAGGACCCAGTTTTTCTTTTATGTGAGACTGGGGTACAGCTGAGGCAGTTCTGGCTGACCTGTGCAGAATCTGGTGGGGCTATGATGAAGGGACATGCAGGTGGGACACACCATAGCAGGGATTGTCAACCAGGAGATAAAGATCTGTCTCTCATCGTGCCTTTTCCCCAGGTAACTTCTCCACACAGTCCCCCTAGTCAGAACAGAGACCAAAGGGAATGTAGTGCCCAGCACTGCTCACTGCTGAGAACTACTAAGCAAAAAAAAAAAANNNNAAAAAAAAAAAAAAAAAAAAAAAAAAAAAAAATAGAAGAAGTCCCTGAATATTATGAACATTACATGGCAGTTTACATGCAGTTTTTAATTTATAGAAGGACACTGTCTTTAGAGTGGGGAAGCATAAACAAACACATCTGCTGTCTTTTTGGAAACAGAACCGCAGGTCACATGGGCAAGCTGCCATTTTAAGAATTATGTTATTGTGGGAAATGCAGAAGGTCAGAAGGCTTTTAGTTTGAGTGAGAAAAGCAGGTTTCAGAAATAAAGCAAAGATTTTAAGTTCAGCTGTAGCTGAAATCAGAATGTAGAAGAAGATACAATAATCTAGACTGCAAGGACATTAGAACAAAGGTTAGTGTTCCTAGGTTTGGCTCAGAGAAGTATTGAGGCTGCAGAAAATGTGCTTAGCAAGGACACTGAAGTTTTAAGCTTAAGAATGGAATATTGTGTATTGTTATTACAAGCATACAAGCAAGTATTGTTTGTAACAGGTATACGTGTGCTTTTAAGTGACTGGTTAGAGCACTTGTCTGTAAAACTTAAGAAGCATGCTATTGGCTGAAAAGCTTTTAAGAATTTTCTGTATCTACAAAATCTTTGGGTTGTCAGCAGACGTGAGCCATGTACATCTCTTATGTGCATGAGGCGGACGCCTGAATAAAATAAATAATTAAAAGCTCGTGGAACGTCTGTCTGCTCCCCCATCCTGTTTGAGTGATACTCCAACATGTTATGTCTTGCGCAATACCAAAACGATGGCCTGGGAAAGCCTCTGGGCTCCCAGCTTTTTGTCCTGACTATCATGAATTGAACCACTTTGTATGTGGGCTTACAAACTGGGATCAGAGGACGTAGGCTGTCCAAGGGAGGGACATGGGAATGTTCAAATTGCTCCAGGGCTGCAAAGCAAAACCCTGTGGGAGTCCAGGTAAGGCTGCTGTAGTGCCCAGTGCACATAACCATGTCACAGACATTCAGAAATGGGAGCGCTTATGCCTTCCTTATTTTGCCATTACTTTTCAGTTCTTCATGTATATTCATACTTCTTTTGAAGACTTTTGTAAAAGACAAATGATAAAAATATAATCCTCTGAGAAGGTATGAGGTACTTGAGAAGGTATTTTCCTTTCTTTCTTTATTTTTAAGACAGTAATCATCCTCTCTCCAGAATTTAGTTTTGCTGGTACAGAACTATACAGACAGTGAAAAAACTTTTTCTTCACTTTTTTTCCTCATGTAAATTAAATTAACCTAAAAACTTTACTTCCTTTTCAATCCATTCAAGCCCAGAAAGGCCAAAAGCAATGAGCCTGTGGGTTTAACAGCTGGCCTAGAGCTGCTGCAATAACTACAGCCTCTGCAGGAGGCTGCAGGAGCAGCTTGGGCAGTTACAAAGCCTTACCTGAAAAGAATGCAAGTCTGACACAGGTGAACTGCTCCCCTGGCCTGACACCTTTGTCACTCCAAATGGCCCAGGCAGACACAGCCTGGTAACCTGAATGACCACCTCAGAATAATGTCCATCAATGGAACTCAAGACATGTTCCAAATATCCAGGGTATTTGCTGATGAACATCCTGGCTCTTTGATCACATGATGCAGAAAGGAGGAATAGGAGTTGCCCAAGTTTGTATCACTGAGAAATGAGGAAAGCAGTTCCTCTAATTTAAATTTCAGTGATTGCTACACCTGTGTCTTGTCTTCAACACCTGTCTTTGGACAAGGAAAATTTTGCTCTGGAAGTACCCTCTCCTTTCTATTGGCCGTAGGGAGATGCCAGGGTGACAGGTTCAGATAAAGATGGATCAAACCAATAGATGACACACATAGAGCATGTGCATATACAGGACTATGTAAGAGCTATCAAATTATGAGTTTTTCTACATAGACCAATGTGAAATTTCAGGGGATACTACTTTCATACTGCCATCCTCACATGCTCACCCTTCCCTTCCCCACCATCTGATCTGAGAGAAACCAAACCTGACATGTGGGGAGGGTCGCCCCAGGGACAGGATGGGCTTCTGGAGTGGACAGTTGCATGCATGCAGTTGCATGCATAAATCCCCACCCTTCTGATCACCATTTGATTTTAGCACACAGATGTGAAGTCTTCAATCCTTATGTCCTGTTTCCTTTCCTGAGACAGCCTCCTTTCCTACTCTCTAAGAAGGATTCTGGGCCCTCCTCAAATAATTTCCAAACACTACCACAGCACATGCAGAACATCTCTGAACCAGAACAGATCCACAAAATATTTTTGGAGACTGTGAGATTCTACAGGCTAGCACAAGCCTCCAGGTCAGTCTCAAGTATGCGATGAAAATCACTGCTCTGAACAGTGATCTACTGCTGCATGTCCCACTCTGCCACTTCAGCCTCTGCAAGAACATTTGTGTTTCAGCAAACACTCCAAATCATTGTTGATTCTGTTTTGTTTGGCACAGCAGTGCTCATTTTCACATGAAAAAAAAAGGAAATAGCTCTGAAAACACATGGCCTGGTGACAGCCAGGGCCCAGCAATGTGGTGACAGCGGACCCCCGGGCACTCGGGTGAGCTGGTGCCACTGCCAGCAGCATGACCAAGCCCTACCACTCCCCTTCAGCAGCCACCAAGTGCACACTGCCACAGTCAGCGGTTATTTGTCTCACAACTCAAGCAAACTGTAAACTGTAAAAGCACAAATGTGCCTGATTTTTGTTATTACTTTTGACTTTAGCAGATGTCTTGCAGACAGAAGCTGTCTCCTTAATATTCCTGTGGAACGGTTTTCAGCCATAGCTGTAGGCAGTCCTTTACAGAACAATTTCACAACCCTGCATCATGTTTATGTTTAATTAGGGCATAAGTCTGGAGTATTTTAGAACTGATAGCTCATAAAAATGGCATCTTAGCCATTGACATTCTGTCTGGGGATTAATAGAAGAATAAACTGTTAGCCAGACAGTAAATCAAGCAAAGTTGTAAACATTTAAACAAAACAAGCAAGAAAGTTAAAAAAAAAAAAAAGGCAATAAAATGATTGAAATCATCCCTTCATCAGGTTCAAAATGAGGCCTTGAAATTGGTAGGCTCTTCCACTTATTCTTTATTAGTGAAGAGGGCAAATCTTCATGTGTAGGAGAAGTGCTTTGCTACAGGGCCCAGAGGAGCTTAGTGTCTCTACTTTTCACCTGTCATCTGTAATTTGGGAGGGATTTTCTGGACAGATTCCCCTTCCATACTTTCTTCTGGTTACTGTCTGTTGCACTACTCCAACAACTGCAGTAAGGATGATGGATACTAGCTGCTGGATATTAAACATTGGCTGGACAATCAATTTACAGCTCCCATTTGTCACCAGGGCACAGATTCCAGTCACTATAAGACACATTGGTCCATTGGAAAGCTGGTGTATCAAAGCTTAGCGAGTATCTTCATGTATCCAGGCATTCCATGCATCCTTTCCCAAAAAAACCTCTTGTATGTAGTAAGATGAGAGTATGCAGTGATGATGTATGCAGTGTTAGGAGAGGCCGTGAAAGAACAGACATTCAACATTCATTCAGTCATCCTCTGGGGTGATTGTAAGTGGTACTTAATCTGCATATGGGTACTAGGTTCCTCATCATCAGAGCCTTTCCCACAGTTTCAAACACCTGACAAGCCTGTAATGTGAGCAAGCCTGCCTGAAAAGGCTGCTGATGCTGGAGCTGATGCTCCATCTGTTGCTCATTTTCAGCACACATTTTCAGAATTCTGGGAATGCCACTCTCCCACCTTTTCATACTCTCACTCTGCTTTGCATCACTAAGATTTCAGATGAACATTCGTCGCTCAGCCCAGAGGGTAATATTACAACACACCTGTCATGCTTTCCCCCTGCCACCATGCATTCTCTGCAGACAGAAAACTGAGCTTCTGCTGTCCTATTATCTGGAATATCCCGTGGGATTATTTTCCTTATTGTTTTCAGAGGTAGGTGGGTTTTTTCCTCTGCTGCTTCTTTATCAGTACCTAAGCCTTTAACCAATATTGTGCCATGACTTTCCTGACTGTGCTATAATTTATGCTTCCTCTCTGTTTTAGCTTTATGTCATCTCCATCTCTCCCTGTGATGCACTAAAGGTGCTATGGCCAAAGAAACCCTTCAACTATTTGAAGTTGAAAAGTGGTATGTTTATTGCGACGTCGGGCGCATGTAGGCTCACTCTTTCAAAGGCATGCCCAAATTTCCAAAGCATTGGCTCTTCTTATATTCACAGAGGCCCTACATATTCATCTAAGTCATCTGAGATGCCTATACATATGCATCATCTGTCCCCGCTCCATATTAAAATGAGCTGAATGTTCATTACAATTGCGCAGTTCTTCTTTTAAACTGAGTTGGTGGTCTCTTGAAGATGAAGTCAGACATCTTCCTCTTTACTTTGTCCCACTGCTAGGGCTTCTTGACTGCTTGGTCATGGTCCAGGCCTCGTCTCCTGGTTCCAGGAGGCCAGGTGTGTTTTTGGTTCCTGCCCTTTTACAATGCTACATTACAAATCTCCCTGTCACTTCTAAAAACATGACTGAGTCGAATATATAATATATTGTCTTTGCTCTAACTGCTTCAGCTATACATACCTGCTTCAGATTAAACCCTAGTTTCTTGCTCCTATCTTGCTAGCTACATTACCAACTTTTAATTCTTTTTTAACCCTTGATTCACCTGCTCCACTTGGGCATGATTCTGTCAAGTAGGGTATGTGAAGCACTGTCAGCTACAAGGATTACAGTGGAAGCAGGGAAGGCAGAGCATAAGTCCAAAGGCACATCGGACAAAAAACCCAGAAGTGCCCAAGGACTTTCTTAGACATTTCCACTTTGGAATGCCTAGCCTGTAGTGATCATGGCTGGCTGTCCACCATACAAGCCCCTACTATTTCCTTAAAGGCTTGTTTATCCTGTAGTGCATAGCAAGAGACTCCACACTGCAGAGTGAACTTGCAGAGTGAACTTGCACTGATGTTAACACCACTCCATTTGCACACTCCAGGATGGCTGGTTGACATTTATTTAATTGGGGTGTGTGGAAAAATTGGCATCAGTTCATGGTATCAATTTTTGGTCCAGAAGACCAGAACTCCCAAGTTCAAGTGGAGTAAATTAGATTGCTATTCTTGCTCTCCTGCTCTACAGGATGTGGATTTCTGAATTTCACCCCAACATAAACATGCATGAGTGAATGCCATGATGTAAATGAGATAAGCAGATTGAGTCCCTCCATGGCCTCAAAACATGGTGAGAGTAGGAGGCAGGCCAAAGCATATTTAAGCCATTGTCCTGTACAGCATTCATCTTGCTAGCTCTGAGTCACACCTTTTCTTCACCCTGGTACATTTGGTACTTAGGTACACAGAACAAGAGACAAATTATGACTCTGAGGCAGAAGTGACACAGAAATTCTGCAAGGTGATGGCAGAGTAAGGTGATAGCAGGAATATTACAACCTGATAGTATATTGAGCTGATTAACTAGACATTTGTCCAAGGTATTTTTATAGACAGAAAGTGTCAATTGCTGTAAAGTCAGTATAAATTAAATTACTAGTGAAAGAAAATCCAAATCATTTAAAAAGCATCACTACTGAATATTTGTTTAATTGAATTAAGGTAAAAAACAATTCAAAATATGAAGCAAGCCTTAATCCTGAGTACCAGAAACTGAGGGAAACAAAGGAAAATGAAAGTTATTTAAAAACAGCATCTGTTAGAAAATAATGCAGATTTGTTCTTGAAATTGCTGCAAATAATTGTTAAGAAGAACTAAATTTCTCCTTGGCTGATTATCTGTTTTGCATATATATTCTGGAAGGGCCCTAAAATATTACCAGTTTATCCCACAATAAAAAAATAGCTACTTATAGGCAAACATCTGAAGTTTATTTGAAAGAGCAATGTAACTTTTCAAGAGTTGCATATTTGCTTTTGCATGTGCAAAAGTAACAACAAGAAACAGTCTTTGCAAGTGCATCCTTTCTTAACAGAGAAATCCACAATGATAACATTTTTAACAAATGCAGTTCACATTACCATAATGATGTTTGTCTAGCAATACCTTGGGAATTACAGTTAGATTTAGCGTTAATTAATTTGGTGCAATTTTCATGTGTCTTCAACATAGTTTCCATCCTCTGATGGATCTGAATTACCCCAGGATAATGGAAAATTTTTCTGTGCATGAATTTTCAAAATGCCTTTCAAATACAACAAAGCATACAACAAAGAAAAGCAATCTCATGGGCGCATCAGCATGCAAAATGGAATTTCTAGTTCATGATCTGAACCTATGTTTTCTGACTAGTAATGCGAAATCCTAAAATAAATTGAATGTGACAATAGCCAGATCCTTGTCTCATGGTTATAGCACGTCATTAAGAACTAGGTTTTAAAGTTCATGTCCTATAAAAAGGCTGCCTGGAAATGAAGGAAATGAAGGTTGTGATCAGTTTTTAATAACTCACAGAGAAACTAGTACAATGAGCATCTTTTGAAGATTGGTAGTTTTGTGCAGCTAACGCCAATACAAATATCTTTGGTTTAGCTATCAAAGAGGGAAAGGCATTGATTCAGCCACACAGGACGTAGAAGTTAGAAGTTAGGAGAAGAAATCAGGCAATGAAAAAAAGTATAAATACCAGGGATAAAACAGCTGACTGTGAAGACTCTTAAAAATAAGCTGCCAAATTGCCACAAGCAAAACATGAGCAAAGAGAAAATCTCACAGGCAAATATACTACAGTGCTTGACGGCAGGGATGGTTTATCTCTCTTTTTTAATTTGACATATTCCAGACCCAAGTCTGCAGCAATTCAACCTTTCTTTTTAAACCATGCTTCCCTTACTGCTTGTAGTTCTTGTAGCTTGGGACAGAAACGGCAGCAAGTGGGACAAGGAGGAGTTTCATGCTGGCAGCAAGGTGCTGATGTCCACGCTGCAGAGCACATGGAAGAAAGCCTGCTATTTTGGGGTTTATTTACTGGACTATTTAAGACAAGCTACCTTTTCATGCTTGTCCACAGAAGGGGAAAACAGATGAGACAGTGAAGCTGAGCAAATACCTGTTTAGACATGACCACATGGAAGGTGTTTCACAAGGGCAGTTACAGTCAGTAACCAGAGGCACACGATCACTTCATCTGGATAACAAACGGGGAGGATTAAAAGGAAAATCTCATTCTCCTTTTGTTGCCATGACAGCCTAATGAAAAATATAACAAAAGATAATACAACCAACAAACTCAGGACGGGAAATTCCAGTGAAGTCAGGATATTGTTTGATAGACTAGCTCAGTAATTCAATAAGAGCCACTGTCTTCAAAAATCATACATACATAGACCAATGCTACTGTGAAGGAAATGCATCAGAGAGAACTGTGGCAGGCTCCAGTTCAGTCTCCATGGAAAACAGTGAGAGAGAGGGATTAGAAGCAAGGCTTTTTGACAGAGTCTTCCTTTTCTTGACCATAGAAATTTTCAGAGTTCATCTTGAATGTGTCATTCTGACACCCTGACTAGACTTCTGTCTGATTTTTCACATTTTAACACTTTTAGTGCTAGACAGACTTTACCTTCACTCAAAATTATGAGCTATTAAGCACTAATTTTTTAGTGCTCAGAACAAGAATCCAGCAGAAGGTCAAACACTTTTCTCTCTGCAGAAAACAGTGCAGACAAGTGGCTACTTAGAGCCAGGACACAAGAGAACTTCTGTGTTTAAAGTACTTAGATGGAGATGAAGCATCCCACTGCCAGATTGAAGGTCCTCTGCCACCTGACTTCCAGCTGTGCCTTATATTTGATAAATTTCATAGCACCTAGAGCTTTAATTAATGTTTAACCCAGGCCTACATAGCCCAGGAACTGAGCCAGACCAAGACCCCCTCACATGGCACATGTCCCACAACTCCCAAAATCCGCCAGACAGACAGCATCAAGTTTCTTATGAAATAAATAAGTTGCTGCTTTGTCTCTATCAAAAGCCAGAAGGCAATGGGAGTGTTTTGGGCAATTTCTACCTGTTACTTTACCCATCATCTAGCATTGGGGCACCAGCCTTGGAAACCTGGGGTGGTTCAAAGCCATATCTTGTAGGAGGTTATCACTTGAATATGAGGTGACAGGCTCATGGAGAAGGCACGGTGGGCACTCTCACACCCTCCTTCCATGAGAGTGAAGGCAGAAGGGGCCCCTGAGTGCACAGTGCACAGTGCAGGCTGTACCAGACTGGGATGGCCCAGCTCCAGATTGAGATTCATGGTCCCACCTTTACAGTTTGCTTTCAGACTTTGTGTGACATACAGCACAGGAGTCTTCCCTCCTGTTAGTGACCACCTCAGCTTAGAAGTGGTCTAAGGAAAAACTCTAAGTATCAAGCATGTCTTTGCTGCAGAGTGGCACATCTTCAGGAAGAGATGTAAGGGACACTCTTTTCCATCCCAGGGCATTCTTTGAACCCTACAGGGCGAAGGCAGAAATTGAACCTGCTGGGACTTTACCTGTAGCCTAGGAGCTTGATATCTCACCATGGTAGTCAAAAGAAGCAGCAACAGCTTGTCTCATCATCTTGAGGGAAGACCCTGAGTGTCATATCATCTTCTAAAGAAGGATACCTTCAGATCAATCAGACCTGTAGCTACCACTTTGGCAGAAGGGCTTCCTTGAAACTTTAGGTCAGATGTCTGAGCTCCAGACAAGTGTACAGTTTCAGGCCAGTTTTCTGACAGAATGCCATTTTCCAGGCATTCTGCGATAAGAGAACATCCACCGAACATGCTGTTATATTGACTGTCTTCCTAACACATCTTAGTCTGTGTCTATAAAGCTCAGTAAAATGGACCAGAGAAGGATCCTTGCTTCATATAAACCTCTGTGGATCAGAATGACCATGGCCACCCATCACTCAGCTAGTCTTCATGTTCCATCCCTGTGACACTCAGACAAAATTATTCTTCTTTGTGAATGCTTTCACAGTGCAAAGTATCTGAAAAGTTGAAAATTCAGCCAAGCTCAGTGGTCTTGCTATAGCATGAAGCTAAAAGCATATGTAGCAGGTCACAGAGAGTGGCACAAAGGTAGCTCTGGAGGAGTAGAGCTGTAATCCTTGGGTAGGGTTATATCTCATACCTGCTGCTTGTTGAAAGGTTGCTTGGAGCAAATCATCCTTAGCAGCAACATCTTGCCATTGTCTTGAAGAGAACTCTCTGGCATTGTCTGGAACAAATACATGAAGCAATGTAACATGAAATGCTGTCAGCCCCCTCGTGTGCACCACAGAATCAGTGAACATGCTTTGCTGGATTTTGCTACTAGGATCTGGCATGGTGAAGTTAGATGATACAGCACGCTGCTTGTAGCCAAAGCTGTCTTTCACATCCTTTACAGCCCTACAGCCACCCTGAATCCTAGTGGGACAATACTCAGTAACTTTGAGAAACACCACACTATTGGTAGTGTACTTTTATAGGCTGATTTTGCAAGCTTTTGGCAGCTAGCTGTCACCACTTTGGCCAAAGCCTGTAAACAATTGAGACAAGAGCTATTACTTTTGCAACTATATGTGCTTCAAGCTGCTGCAAACACCTGATCTTTTCTTCAGTTCCCATTAATCTGCCAATTATAAGAGACCTGAACTCTAGAGCACATGGAGGACTGTGGGATTTCTCTTTGCAGTTTGGCGTCTACTGGTAGCTCTCCAGGAGTGTAAGTCTTGAAGGATAAATTAAAGGCAAGACCAGGAAACACAAAAGAAACACTATACCCAAATGAAATTGTCTATACCATCCCAGAAAAAAAATAAGGGCATGAATGAATATCACCTTGCAGATGTTGTCTTTCAGCAGTAAGTGAGGTCCTGATTTACATATGTATTTATTTTAATGCTACAGATGAAATATGACCCTTTCCAGTGTAGAAAACAACAGGAGAACACAATGGTCTTAGAAAGGAGGTTGTAAACAAAAAGACCTGCTGGGCTCTGTCCTGCATGAATAAAAAATTTAGAAAAACAGAGGTGCTACTTGTGGTCCCAATGCACAATCATGTACTAGGGTATGATGCAATGTATTCCATCAAAGGCACCAGAAAAACCAAACCCCAGGTAATTGCATTTCCTAGAACAGTTTTCCCAATACAGTTCCTAGAAATTGAAAATTATGAATTTGATATTCTTGTCCTATTCCTCATGCATACACTCTGTCACATCCTTTTTCTCCCATGCAAAACACATGCTGATTTTGCAGAAGGCCTTACATTTTCTAAACCCAGCCCCTCAGTAGAAATGCATACTTTCAGCACTGAATCAGTGCTGTGCCAATGGTCTCTGTCAAAGCACAAAGTGAGCAGCATGAAACTTTCTGAGCTTTGGATGACTGGAGGAGCAGATGTAAGAGGTGGCCCTTGCTCTGCCAAGAAAGCTAGTCTTTTCTGCTCCTAGGGACTTTGTTCTTCTGCATGTGGGACAGATGAACTGAAAAAACTGTCTCTTCATGTAGCCCATTCTTCTAGCATATGTCATATGATTTCACTCAGCTATCCTTGTACTGAACTATCTTCCAGAAAGGCTTCCAGTTCTAATTTGCAAACACAAATGAAAAATTAGCTGCTTCCAAGGCTAGCTCCTTCCCAATAATGAATCACCCTCTCTGCTAAAAGTGTAGATCTTATATCTCTTCTGAGTTTTAATTGAAATTCTCATGTGAATGTTACTTCTGGCTCCAGTAAGCATTAAGCCAATGAATCACCATAGCTCTGATCTAGGGTAACAGCTCCTACACATAACAAGGAAATTCAAAGCCTTATGAAATGCAGGAAGCTAAATGGACAAATGCTTCTTATATATCAAATCTACCGGCACCTGCATGCTGCACTGAACCATCAGCATTCTGGAACAGGCAAGCATCAATTAGAATATTTTTTTTTTAATCTAGTATCATGATCAAATATTCAGGAAGGCAGATGTTAGTAGAGTTCAAACCCAAAGAGAGAATTTCCTGTAAGAGCACAAAATCAGCGGACTGCAGGAAAAGAGATCTAGACTATATCACATTGATGTCTGAGCTTCAGGCTGATACTGTGAGGACAGAATGATCTAATCAGATGCCTTTTTATCTCAGATGGTTTGAAAACTGTGTTGGAAACTACCCAGCTCTTTCAAAGAATACTAGACTTGAACACTGAGTTCATCTTCCTCATCTGGCTGCTCATCAATTTGCTCTGCAAACATCGAGGGAGACTACCATTAATCTATAATAAAGACTGGTTTCTAGGTTGGTTACGATAATTCCTTTTGTGGAGTAAAAGAATTGGCAAAAACATGTTTTAACACAAAGCATTGACTCATAAAGGTTCTGCTTTCTTCACTTTGGTCTATCTAGTTCAAGTTGAAGAAAATCAGGGCTCTTGTGGTGTGAATATAGAGAACTGCTGAATTTCACAGAAAATAACCACACACAAAATTGATGCCTGTAACCTTTCAAAACACTGAGCATGGGATTGTAATTAAAATCCTTCCTTACAGGAAAGTCTTGCATTGCTCCAGCAAAGACACATCTTCCCATTTCCTCGTTTCAAGTAGATTTGAATGCTCTGAAATGTTCTTGCATATTCATTTTGTTCAGTGAGGGCCCACACTTTTGGAACAGTTTAAGTATCTGCTTAAGCCTCACTAAACCAAACTGCAGTAAAGGAATATTGTGAAAAACATGGCTGCATTGCACCAAGTATAAGCAGTGCTGTTAACAGAAAATACTAATATTAGTAAAGCGATAAGCTTAGGCATCTTCATTACTGAACCTCTTCAGTTCACATACTCGGAGCACAATGCAATCAGCTTTTTTTCAGAAGAGCTTTACATGCAATGCCAGCAAGCAACACCAACTCTGTTTACTACAGAACTGAATTTTTCAGAAATGTGTGTGCATGCTTTGTGATGACTTCCTAATTGGAAGTACCAGTGCAGACACTTCCCCAGAGAAATGTCTGATTGGATACTGTTATTTACAAGTAACTGTGTATGAATTCCAGGTAATTTTATGCTCTAATTATACACAAATCTGTTCTGTTCTGTTTCTGAGAACCAGGTCCACTAAAATAATCCAACAGATCAGCCATGGCATATACCCACGGCAGTAATCAGGACTGCATTCCTCTTAAACCAGGTTTTGAGGTTTGATTCCTCTTAAATCAGGATTGCATTCCTGTTAAACCACTGAAGTCCCTTAGGTGCTGCTTCTCTTTGCAGGGACCATGGCGTGAACAGAAAATCTCTGTAGAAATTGTAAACTCAGGGAGTATATCTGAGTCACTGAAAGAGCATAAAATTATTAAATTATGCTTCCAGTACAAAGACTAGGGAAGGGACCCATGGGACTGATTTGTAGCATGGCACCAGGCTGCTCCTGGTCTCCTGAAAAAGGCTTGAGTCCCATCAACTAATACACGTTATAAACTGAGATTCAGGTCTAGGTGCATAGGAAAACTCAAGATAACTACATGTACGGCAACATTTTAAAGTTGTGAATGGCCTCAAACTGGACCTAGAGACACTTCCGAGGCAAAGTCAGAGAAGTGGGTATTTGCTTTATTTTTGCTTTATTTGTGTGTGGGGGATCGCTCCTCCAAACACACGCAAACAGCACTCCATACAGTCCAGTATTATTGGTAAAATTCATGAATATCCATTGCATTCCTTGGGATAGGAATGGTTATACAAATTATTTATTGGAAGTCATTAATACATTAGCATACGGGCCATACATGCGCCGGGTATCTTGGTGGTGGCACAGAGGAAGGCTCCTCTTCTTCATCGGGGGTTTCTGTGGTGAAGAGTAGTAGTCTTCATCACAATGCACTTTTCACTTTCTTTCCGGAGCACACACAGTCCTTTGTAGAGTGATTCAGCAGTTTCTCTGCTGGCTTGAAACAAATTCTTATTCTTCTTATCTTGACAGGATTAAGGCGTATCCTGCTTCTTAGGTTTTGTGATTAACATTTGCTGTCTCCTAATAGTTAACTGTGTTTACATGAGTTAACTATTGATCAACCCCTCTCAGGTGCATGTAATAATGAGTCTAGGATGCAGTTTATGTACTGTCACAGAGCGTAGTCATGTATCTGTGCTAGGTTTTTCCCTTCAGCAACTCCAGGTAGCACCTCGTTACCATGTAACATGCTGTTATTGTTGAAATATAGAGTGACAGATTCTAAGATGTGCAAAAATCTCTCAACTTAATGGTGAAGCAAGAGCTATAAGCAAAGTTTTTTTCAGTCTTTAAATTAGTTGAAAAAGCAATTTAATGACAGGTTGACATAAGTAAAGGGAATGAGAACTTAACCATAAATGTCCAAAAAGTTGAACTAACAATCTGAAGAAGCAAGTCCATCCACTCCTCTCACGGCAAGGAAAAGACAGACACCCTATAAAGAAATGCATGAGGTTTAACTGCAGAAACTCTCATGATAAAGAGGAAATCAGAGTAGAGATGAAGGATAAAAGACCTCCATGCCATCCACATCCAGCTGTGCCCAGTCTGCATCAGAGATAAGGGATATCTATGGGACTGGTTCAAACTCCGATAACTAAATTTGAAATACTTGAAGTTAGTGTAGGTGAATGACACTAAGACTATTTCCAATCATGATGAAAAATCTGAATAATAGATATTTTTATAGCAAGTATAAATCTATTTTTTCCTACTTAAATAGAGAAAGAAATACCTTTGTGATGCATAAAAATAAAAGGTAGTGTAATCTGGTAAGTATGAGAAACAAAGAAGCACCACGGCATCCTGGGTCTGTCACCAGCAGAGAATAATCAATTGCTCTTCCCATCTGGTTCAAGATGACTGTAGTAGGTTGAAACTTAGTTGGTGGACAAGTTGCTAACCCAATGAGAAAGCTCATAGCACTTCTGCAATTTGCATATTTAAAGGCTGCGTAGGAGGAGAAATTGGCCTTTTGTTCCAGCTTCCTGCAAAGAGGGTGGGGGAAACAGGCCCAGGCTCCAGCTGGGAGCCGGCCTGGGCTGCCTCCCCCAGTACAGTGGTGCGGGCAAAAGCCACTGAGGAAAAAAGCCGTCCTGGCTCCACATGCAGCCAGGATCAGCCTTAAACGCAGCCGAAAACATGTGGCCAAGATTTCATCTGAAGCCACTACAGTCCTGCGCGGAGCCGGCGGGGGCTGGTGTAGCCTCCCCACAGCCAGCACAGCTCGCACAGAACCGAAAAGACCACATGCAGCCAATGAGGCCACCTTTTCTTCCAAGTCAGCAAGAAAGGAAAGAAAAAGTAAGTCACGTGAGGGAGAAGAACATGGCAACTCCAAGGTCAGAGAGAAAGGAAAGTAAGGTCATACGGGACGAAGCCAAAATGGTGGCAGGAAAAGAGGGTGGAGGCGCTTCCAGCGCCAGAGCTTAAAATTCTCTTTGCAAGCCATGGTGAAGACTGTAATATTACAAACTGCTTCTCTATAATTCATTAAAGTACATGGGGGGATGGAAAATCCACGTGTGGCCTGCGAAGATAAAAGAATGCCTATGCCAGGTTATTTAGATGTTGTGAAAGGCTTTTGGTGATTTGTAGAAGAGAGCCTTTGTTTTCCAGGCTAAAATAACTCATCCTTAAAAGACTAAAACCGCACATTATAGCCCATGACTGGCAGTGTGAAAAAACTGTACGATTTCATGGGAAAGGTATTTTTTCACTTCAGCAGATTTCTTTTCCAGGCGGACTGTTGCTGGTGACAGTTTGAAAACCCTGTTAAAGCAGAGGAAACTCTTTTCCTTAAATACAAGAGAGACTCTTGAGAAATGCAGCACTGACCAACCTCATGTTTTATTATCCCTTGTGTGGTTTGGTTGGAAAGGGAGCATACTGGAAGAGAGGGGTTGTTCTGGGAATTTGCTATAATTTCTTATTATTTCTTATTACTTTCAATTCTGTTAGTAATAAATCCTCTTTACACTGTAACTGTTTAAGTGGGAACATGTTTTGCCTTGAAAATTTTCTGTTTCTCCTCAATAATCCTCATGCCCCCTTATGAAACTAAACAGATTTCGTGAGGCTTGGCACCTAGCCAGCTTCAAACCACGACAACGACCAAGTTATGTCCTCCAGGTCCAATAAGGTGCACTAGAAACTGAGGTAGCTTGTCTGAAGCTCTTTAGTTTCCAACCAACTGCAATACTGCCTTGCATCCATATCAGCAACTTTTATTATTTGCTCAATGTATCCTGACCAGTACTTAAAGCATTTATTCTTCCAAAAAGAAAGCTGGGTGCAATTCCTCCCCAGAGACTCTGGCCTGAATCTCAGGGCTGGTCAACTCATCCTTTTTCAGAGGACTTGTAGGACAAAACAGCTCTAAGATTTTACATGGACCCTGTTCCATCAGCTTTGATGTTACTACCTTCGCCTTAAAGTTATCCATGTTTGGTGAGTTGAGCAGGTCAGAGACGAGCAAACAATGCACACATCCCTCTCCTGTTCTGATATCACTGTGCAGCCCTCTGGCTCCCCAAACACAGCATGTTACTGGTGCATCTAAATAGCACCTATCACCCAGCTACAGGATGTGGCGATGCCTAAAAGAGGGACAAATGGTCAATACATCACTTCAATATCCTGCAGGCGTGTTAACTAAAGAGAGTTATTTTGCACTTTTTTTGTTCACGATTTGAGCTCCAGGTCTGCAAACTTACCTTCATATACTCTACTCACTATCTCTCCCAACTGTCCCTCTGTGGGAATTGTTGCTTTAGTTTAGGATGGGTCTTTGCTGCAGGGTTACTCCAGATTGTTGCTCAAAGATTGCTTTCCTCTGCCATGCACATAGGAGAGCTGAGGATTCAAGATTTTCTTTGAATTTGGCCTGGACTGACAGATATCTATTTTGCAAATGAACTTAAAAGCTGTAATTTCTGCCACCCCTTCCTGCAGATTCCTCAAAGGGCCTTGTTTTCTTGCCCACTTAACTCCTCATTTTGGCACTGCAAGTTGCCTAGATCATTGTATCATTTAAAAAACTATTCCTTCCCAATCCTGTGTTGTGGTTCTGCCTTCCTTGTAGCACATTTGAACAGGAACCAGGCATGCTTGGCTCTGACCTTGTGTGCACTAGGGTTTTGTAGGAGTTCAGTAAAATTCATCACTTGGGAAAACCTCAGAAATCAGAAACTCTGAAATTTCTGAGGAGACAAGAAAAAGACTCCCAAAAGATAAGCTTAAGCTTGGGAAATAAATGGAATACTAAAATACTGTGTTCAGGATGACTAAAGAAAGCAGCTCAGCACTTGACAGGTCACTTGGTCACACAGGTATCTGTTTGTATTACTGATGATTAATCTCATTTTACCCTGTGTCAATGTGAGCTCAAGGATGCCTTGCAAAGTAACAACTGACCAGCTCAGGAGGATTTTGTTGATTATCTTCACCTGTGTTGCCTGTATTTTCACAACATAACATGCTTCTGCTTCAATGCAAAATGCCATCCGTGTTCTTTTTTCCTGGAATGACTTCCATTCACTGCCATGCTAATGTAATCCTTCCAGTTGTTGACTTACTTTATTACAGGTCTTTCCACAACACCAGTTTAGTCTTAGATTGGCACAGCTTGTGATGAGAGGCAGAAGTTCAGCCTAAGACTTGTGGCTTATGCAGCACTGAAGGGAACAAAGCAGTACAACTAGAACTGCGTGTGCCCTCTCTTCAGTGAAGACATGCCTCAACATAAATAACTGTCATTTTAAAAGAAACAATTTTCAAAAGTACAGAAGGAAGCTAAATTTGCATTGAATGTTGGTAGATTGGGGTCTAAAATAAATAATCTGGATAAAAGACATTTCTGGAAAAATTAATTTCCACTGTTGTGGCTGTTGCACAAAAGGGATTTTGCTGTAATTTAGCACATGGCATTTAAGATACTTTGTATCATTCTTGTTAATATTTCCATACTGGAATCCAAACTATTATTCCATTACCTGCAAAGTGGATCACCGTCAGGTTCAGTCTACCAGATTTCATGCTTTTGTTGCAAAGCAAAGACTGAGAAAGCAAACCTGTGAACATCTGGGAGAAACTAAATGCAGGGAGGCAGTCATGGAAAGAGGATGCATGAAATGCATGTCTATGAAATCCAGAATTCCTACAAAACAGGGTTGGCATGCCTCATAGAAAGGACTTTAGACCAGAAACACATCAGGGGAGAAACTAGGGAGTGATATTGTTTCTCAGGTGTTAGAAATGAGGTAATGACAAACATGGCAACAGCTGATGGAGCAGGAGGAAGGAAACTCATACTGACAGCAACAACAGTCAAGCTCCTGAGGGACTGTTTCTCCCCCCGATGGATTCCTAAGCATGGCTGGTAAGAAATTGCTTCCCTGTTGCGCACTAATGCAGGAGGCCTGGCAAACAGACTGGGCAAAGTCAAACTATTGGAACAGGATGTGAAATCAGACACTAGAAGGAATAACAGCATGTGGTAAAATAGCAGCCACATCTAGAGCAGATGAATTGTGAAAAAGCAGTGTGGGGAAGAGCAGAGATGAAGCTAAAGGCAGTGGGGTGCATCAACAAAGGAAGTGAGCATAAAAGCATAAAGGTAGAAACAATGGCATGGGCACAACAGTATCTATCTCAATCTCACTAGGAAAAAAATGAGAGGTTTTACTGGGCTGAGAAACCACTATATAATTTCATTATGAAGTCTGATTGTTATAGATATCCAGGCAATGCTATTAGGAGGAGAGTTTTACTAATAGTCATATCATTAAGGGATACTTTGGTATCGTACATAAAGAATGTAGAATAAGTGGGATGAGTAATAGAAGGGTAAATTACTTCTAGATGCGATGGGTAGCACATTTCTCCACCAAATAGCCAATAAAACCAAGAGACTGTGGGCTATTCTTATTAGTCTTGTAATTGCTGAAACCATTATAGAAAATTTGATCATTAAAAATAAAATTTCAAAGAAGATGAGTTTATACTAAGTGGAAGAACATGTGAAAGTAGGTCTGCAAGTTCTTCACTGAAGACAGGACTATTGGAAATGAGGGAAACTAATTTAGCCATCTGATGTTGAAAAGAGTGATATCGTGACTAACTACAAATATTTCTGCTTTTCACTTAGATTTAACTACTTCTTAATGGAGAAGGACATAAAAAGATGCTAGAGGTATGGTAAAAAATAGAGAAATGGGTAAAATTCTGATCATTATTTAAGGATTCAAGTTGAAATTTAAAGAGATGGAGAGCAACACTGTTAAGAGGGGCAAAGGAATAGGTAGTTTGTCTTGAAGGGAAAAAAGGAAAACGATTTGTATATCCTTTCAGAGAGAAGAAAATAAGTATATTAAACCCAGATGTGGTGGAGAAAACATCTGTGTAAAAAAAAAAT
>VZRF01008711.1:0-24140 GCA_013396875.1 Vireo altiloquus | reverse complement strand
TACACAGCCATTATTTGACAGTTTAGAGAAGTCTGTAACCTCCAGTAGTGATGAAATGGATGATGGGATCAGCAGATGGGATCACATAATCTCTTGGTCTGGCACCATTGCTGCCTAAACAACCTTCCTTAGTATCAAGGCCGCTACATTGCTAAGCTGTATTCATTGATACTGAGGAAGAAGAACAGTTATTATACCTGAAAGACTGACGGTGTTGCTGCTCTACTTGCTGCTTCCTAGAAGTGGCAACCTCAGATTTTTTCCGTTCTCTAAGTAACCTGTAAGTATGGGAACTGAAGAGCGTCCGTGTCTTGTTTTTGTCAATGATATTGTTTTCATATTGGACCATGAAAAAGGGTTTTGGTGTCATCTGGTGGAAGTGCACAGAAGAGTGTGAAGACCAAAAATATGTGTCTAATATGTTAACCAGAAGTAACCTTTCAAAACCACAGCAATTTTACACTTTGGATACTGTGATTTTGTTAAGGGTCCTGCAGTGTTAATAAACCCATGGAACAGGATATTATAGATGCAAATGCTATCTAGTATCATACATAGTAAAATCTAGAAAAAGTCTAAATTCATGTGAAAAATCAACCAGATCTCCAGTGCAAAACTGTATTTGCACTTCTAACTTGATGAAGTCTTTAGGAACAGTTATGTGAGGTTGAATATTTTTCCTAATTACAATATTATATATCTTTAATTTTCTCACTCCAGATCCTTTTTGTCTTTGTTATGACTGGGGCAACCTCTCCCCTCCTAACTGAGACAGGAGCTGTGGAAGGTGAGATGGCATTGAACATGGGAGGAAGTGAAGTGCTCCTGTCACATGGGAGACTTTCATACAGGCTGAAAGATAAATATAAAACAAAACCTAATTAAGTAGGTGCAGGCACTTGGAAGCATATTAGCATTTTCATGTTTACTTAGACTCATGCTTAATTAGTTTAGTTGCTGTAAACTTGTCTCGAGGGAATAAATTACTGAAAAAAATCCCTTCCCAAATACTGTATTTAGTGAGGTAAAGCAGCAGATCTTAAAAGAACTGCAGTAATCCAGAAAAAAAGGCACATTCTCATGTAAAGGATCATACCACTTTTTTTCCAACAGCAAAGTGATTTCATAATGGGAGAAAGGGAGCAGAACTCTTTGGTGCGTACAAGAACTGTTCCTTGGGCTGTCAGCAGTGTTAGGACCAAGGAAAAGGAAACTTTTTGAGGGAGAGCTGAGCCCCTTTGTACTTCTGTGTATTGCATTTCGTGGCTGTGTCCGAGTTGCATGAACAGATGTTAGAAAGCTAAACAAACAGCCCTGAGAGTACCTGAACACCTGGGGTGGGGAGCAGACGGGTGGTCATCTGTTGGAGCCTTCAGTTCCATTTTTCCTATAATTAGCTGTCTAATTGCTTGTCTGGAGCTGTTGCTGTTGCTAATCTATTTACACATGTAATTAATTGGACTTTAAAAATAATCAACGGTTTTAGGTTGTTTGTCCTTTTTTTCTTCATTTGTGGAATGTCAAATTATCACGCTGGTGAACTATTGCTATTTCTATGTATGGACTACATTATGACTCCATTCTGGATGTGTCCATGGAAGGACATATGATTGCTAATTATTTCTCAGGTTAAATAAGGAAATAACAAACATGAATTGCAGCTATGTTTAGCATGGTAGGCAGGGCAGGAAAACCTCAGGAGTACCTCTATGGCTCATGTTGGCTACCCATAATTTTTATTCTGATTTTTAAATTAAGAAATGGGACCCCACTGATGTTTAACATTATGTTCAACTTTCTGAAAGCTGAATTTGGAGAGGGCTTACTAGTTTTATGAGACACTTGGCAAACTTTTGGGAATGGGTAAAATTTTCATATTCGCTGTGAGAGAGCTCTGCTATGTTGAGGGCCCCAAAGAAGAGCTTTGCAAACAAGCCTTTGTGTGGTGCCCTGCTGGTGTTCACAGCCTCAGCAACACTGAGACCACAGGACAGGGCAGTTGCACGTTGCCTGATCCCCTGGAGCACACCCTTGTGTTCCTGGAGCCAGGGTTGCTCGAGGCTGTGTCTGAGCTGTTGTTTTTTCTCTTCTCAAGTTGTCTTCTCTCATCCATGTTTAAAGCTGTTTGTGCTTTCGTTTTTGCTCAGCTCCAGGATCCCTGTGGACACGGCCTTTCCCCCTTCCTAGCCATGCCAGGACGTGGATATCACTCGCTGCTCATTCCTCCCACGTTTCCTCCTATTTCCTCTTTTGTCAGGGATCTGTGGAGCTGCTGCAAATCCCACCTTTCCTTCCCTTTGTCTAGTATATATCATCCTGTAGCCAGCACTTTTAACTCCAGTGTGACAGAAAAGAGAGACAGGGCTAGCTGCTGCTCGGTTATTGAAGCTGCACAGTAAAATCACAGGCACATAAAAGAGAAGAGCATCACTAACCATTTTTGCAAGTCTGTCCAATATGAATGGATCTCAAAAAGAACCACAATTTTGTTTTGAAGACCACTTCAGATGTTGATCAGGTTTTTGTGGAATTTACAGAACTTTAAGGGAAAACTCACAGGGTTTACAGACTCTGGTTTTGTCTTCAAAGTGCTAAGTCATATTCAATCTGTGCTGTAGTCACTAGTGAGTCAAAGTGAAAAGCAAAGACTGAGGAGGGAACATCATCATTAAGAAACATTTACTGCTCCTGAAAATTTGGATTAGGGAAAAAAATGAAGTCAGAAGTAAAATCACAAGACTCCCTCTTTAAAGTATGATATCTATATCAAAATATTCTGACCCATTAGTTAATTACTACACTTTGAGAAGGACATGAATAAATTACAAGGGAAATGACTCCTTTAACTTCTATTGCTCCAAACTAAATCTTACATTTGTATCTAATACTAACAATAATGAAATAAGGAAATGTGCTCTTCAGAAAACTTTCAAATAAAATTTGAAAAGTGAACCTGCACATCAGCAGACAAAAAAAAAAAAAAAGAAAAAGAGCAGGCTGTGAATACAACAAAAGGAAATATGTGAGCAAGAAAATGGGTTCAGGCTACAAGATCACTGGTGGTGACCAGAATTAGATTGTTTGGGAAGAGCTACAGAAATCCTGCAGCAAGCAATTACAGATTCACCTTTCAAGAGGATGAATTTCTTTCAAACCCTTGTTACCTAGAAACTCTGGTTCTGTAGTATGAGATTTTATATTCTTTCTAAAGCTGTTTAATGATAGTTAAGAGTTAACACTGGAGGCTCTTATTATCTCTAGATAGATCCCATTCATCCTTGCAGCCTGCTAAACCATTAGCTTCAGTAATACACTGCAGTAGTTAGATGAAAACTGCCTTAAGAATAGAAGCAAAAAGGAGAACCTTTAAGAAGTTAAAGAACGTGGGATTGATTTTGGTATGTACTTAACTCACAATGACACCGGCAAATAACATTTCATTAGAGAAAATATAACTAGGTCTGAGCACACCAAAAAAGCTCACCACCCTTGCAGTGATTTCTGTGGACTTTAGATCAGGAATTAAAAGAGGAAGCAACAGAATAAGATGGCTAAAAAAGGATACTGGCTTTCCAAACTCTGAAATGCTTCCAGATAACTGCTGAGATGATAAGAAAGGTGCTGGTTGCTTCAGTGGTGTGGAAAAGACGGAGGACTGGATTATGTGCCCAAATCCAGGCAGCAGGGAAGATGCTCTGCAGTCCATCAGTGGGCTGCTGCCAGGAGATGATGGACTGTGGGTACCCTCAGGGGCTGTGCCCACTCGGAGCTGGTGGCTGCCTTCTGACTCTGGTGGAGCCAGAAGAAATGAACCCAGTTAGTCTCCTCTAAAGGTCAGCTTAATGGCCAGTATTAGGTGATACTAAAAAAGCATTTTCACTGCAGCAAGTGCCTAGGATTCCCACAGGAATCATACAGTCAATGAATACTCTGCAGAAATTTCTGATTATTTCAAGATATTTACACAGTCAGATGAAAAATCAACATACAGAAAGTTTATTCCGTACTGAACTGTTTACATGAAGCCATTTGGTGATGATAGCTAATACCCATTACTCAAGGTAAATTCAGTGCATTGCTTAATTTCTTTCATTTTCATGAAACACTGCTTCCAGTCTGAAGTGTGGCATGAGCTTATCTTCTTTCCCTCTGATTTTCTTCTGGATGCAGCTGCTTCCTTATGCTTTTCACCGCTGCTAAATGTATTTTTTTTCTTTCTTCCTTCTTTTTTTTTCCTCTAGATTAATTAATATGGCCCACCTGGTTTATCAGAAATGACCTTTGCAATATACATGAATCACCTTTTAAGCTTATTTTATGTGGCAACTTAAGGCATAGTACAAAAGTGCCTTGTGTTAAAATAGGGCTGGCACTTCTTAGTGTATTAATCTGCTGGCATAATAGAATAAATCAGAAGAGATTTGATAAGATAAAACCTTCTTCTTTCATCCTGTTTCCAGCTGTAGGATTTCAAAATGCTTTTGGCTATAGCTGCTTCCATACCAGCTCTCCAGGCCTCCTTATTCCAGGCTCTAAGGTAGGGAAGCCAAATAAGAGGAGAGGGGAATTGACTGAAATGATTGAAAAATGTCTGTTAAAAATTCAGGGCAGAGTTTTGTGATTTTACCAGTGAAAAGTTTGATGTGAGTTAAAGGCAACTGTGTGAGGAGTGGCAAGGGGGGTGCAGAGAGACAGGACAGGTGTGTAGAGGTGATTTGTAGGTATGTGGGGGTTTGATTGCTGAAAAGCCTCAGTTCTGGAATCTGAGGCTTGGGAAGACACATTTTCTGTACCTAAAGCTTGTAATACTTCCATATGTCTTGACACTAATTAAAAAAGAAGCTACAGCTTTAGGAAACTGTAGGCGGTTTATTGAGTTGCATCTTCCAGAGGTTTAAGTGGCGAATATGGGGAGAATTCAGGGGACTAGGGAAGTCAGCCATGACCTTAAGCATGTGTTCCTTTGAAGACACAGTCCCCTCTTTGTGTCTGCTTAGCACAATTCCCACTGGGAAGACAGACATTTTGCCTGTGCCATAACAGCTTTTCCAAAGGCAAATACCTTGAGCTGTCTTTCATTATTTTTATTATATAATTAATCACTAACTGATGCCCTTTATGAAATAAAAATCAGGCCCAGCAGCTGGGTTCTTTGCCTTTGAAAAGCTGTTGCTATCCACACAGCACACCTTTCTTCTTGCAATTGATAGTGTCACAAAGACATCAGGAGGGAAAATGCTGCACTGACATCATGTCATGTCCAGTACAAGTGAAAGTGCCATAAGCATTGGAAAAACTTAGGAATAGGAAGAGCTTCATTGACAAATGCTTCCTCTGGGCCTTCAGGAAGGATGATATTTGATACATGGTTAGTATGCATGGAGAGATGTTCAGGAAATCTTTCTCTGGAGCTGTCCTGCTATTTTTTAAATTTCTCTTTGCAAGTCACCCATTTGCCTCGACATTTTTCCTATTTTTCTTCCTCAAAGAGCAATGGAAAGAGGGGTAGAATGCATTGTTGGATATAGTTCTGCAGCAGGGTCTGAGCCTCCAACAGCAGCTGTCACAGGGGTGTGTGCCCACTTTGGCACAGTGAAGGTGTGTGAAACCATACAGTACGAGAGTAATTGTAAATTCTGCCTCAGTAAACTGTGTCTCCTTGCTTGCCTGATCCATGGTGCATTAAAACTTGCTCTTCTCAGCTGTTTCCTTTGAATCTGTGTGACACACACACGAGTGTTTGTGATGGACAGAGAGACAGAGAAAATATATTTGTAACAGTCCCTCTGCACACACAGAGAGTCCTAGAAGTGTGTAATCGATTTTTAAAATAGCCTAGTCTATCTCTCTGAATATTTCTTATATTGTTAAATAAGTTTAAAGTGTGATTGATGACCTCCAGATCCAAATCTGGGTTTCTAAACCATCCAGCTGTATCTACAACCCTGTGATGAGAGCACCCTGTCATCAAATGCCACATCTTTTCAAGGCAGCACATATTTCTAATGCTCTCCTTAGTAATTAAGTGACTTCATCAGCATTATAACAAATGTCACTCATATTGTTAATGACAGCATTAGGCCAGTGTTTCAGCTACAAGCTTAGCAGGCAGTGCTAGCATATTTTAGATTCTCAGTTTTTAATTTTTTTCCTCTCTTTCTTTTTAATTGGAAGCCTAAGTTGAACATGGAACATAGAATATTCAGGTTTTACATAGCTGCTTAGCATTTGAATATTTCTTTGTCTTCCCTGCAGTGGCCTTTTCACATCTGTGCTTTACACATTCAGTACAAACGTCAGTAACACATTAAAAAGATGGATGAAGAGATGTGGAACATTAATATGTGGTGGTGGTGGAAGCTTGACAACTGTCAACTTTGCCTGTGTGCATTACCTCATACTCTCCATTATTTATTCATCTGAAACACTTTTGCAAATGAAGCAGATGAAAGGGAATGTAAGGTAAATTAAGTGTGTTGAGGGCAACTGGAGATCAGAATGAGATAAAACACCAGCAGGAGCAGAGCACCTGGGTATTGGTGGCTGCTGCCATACCTGAAGTGTTCCCCTGAAAAACATGACTCGAATTATTCAAGAGTTACCAGCATCTCTAGCCCCAAAGCATCTTTATTCTTCTGAATGTGCACATAATAAATATTTTATCGTTTAAACTCTGAGTCTTCAAATGATTAGAGGAGGTGGAAGGAGAAAAAAAGTTAAGAAAGAGAGCAAAGAAGCATCCATCTAAAGAGAAGGAAAGGTGCATCTAATCCATACATTTAGTGCACCAAGCCCACATTAAGAGAACAGAAAAATGCAGTCCAGTTGAGGATGGTGATGCTGTGTCCTGGTGCCAGCATAACAGAACAGATGGTGACAAGGCATTCTTGCATATCTTTTCAGGCTGAGTTAAACCCCAAGATAAAAGCTTTAGAGTTTCAAATTTTCTCTTCTCCTTGTTATTTGAATTGTATTGGATTTCATGTAGCTTAGCTCAAGGCAGTGGAATTGTTTGGAGTATCTGTATTTTTCAGCTGCTGCTGGAAGTTGAGCTGATGTATTGCCGTTGCTGTTAGATGTTGCATGAAGGGTGGGGAGTTGACCTCTATCTGCAAAGCTTTATGCTGTAGAGGGTTCTTCCCACTGTAATTTGTGTTCTCCTTGCTCAGTTTTATCTCTGTGACATGGTAGTAAATGGCCTGGGAAACCTGGGTATAGTTATATTAATCATAACAATCAAGGGTTCTGGCTTGAAAAATCAACATTAAATCCATCAAGCTGGATTTCTTTTTAAATGGCTGGTTAACTAAGCCAATTAAAGGCTCCTCTACTTATTATTTTGCTGGTTCATTTCTCTGGGCATTCAGCAGGATTTCAGGGACTATATCATACAAGCAATATGAGTTTGATTTGGTCTCATCTCTTCTGTCCCCTCCTATCACATTAGGACCCAGTTGCTCTTCACAGTTCAGTGTTGTCTTAGGAATTCATTTGCAAGCTGGGAGATAATCAGTAACTACTGACTTTCTAAGGCTGGTTTGATTATTGATTGGTTAAATCAACCTGAATATTGCACAGTCACAAAACACAGAGCATAAATCAGCTTATTTTAATGCTTGGGAATTTTACAGAAAACCAAGCAAGCCTTTACTGCACCATTGCTGACTGCAGGTAAAAATGTCATTTTTTGAACTCAAAAATTTACAGTTAGAGCTCTCTGACGGGATGTGGATGCACAGTTGTCTCTTTTGTCCTCAGTGTGTTAGTCTTAACACCTTTGGAGATGAGAACCCCTGTCAGAAATAAGTAGATAGGTTTTCAAAGGGTTGTTTGGCTCTGTTTTCAGTGAGTCCACCCCAGGTTATGTAAAATATGTGAATATTTATTAGGACAGTGGGAATGAATGCCTGCAGTCAAAGAGATCTTCGAGATGATGGAAAGATCTGGATTCCAGCTGCCACTTCAATTAATACTTAACTATATTGTAAAGTAGAAAATACTCATGCATTTCTTCCAGCTGAGTGATTAGAGACCATTTTACTACTATGCTGTGCCTCCCTCTCATCGCTGAGTATGTTAAGGGAGTGTTTATTTGCAGTGGTTGCTCACCAGGAGCAGCCTTGGCTGTCTGTACACTTGATTTACACATCAGTAGCTATGTCTAGCTGGCAAAGGTTGTTTCTGGAAACCAGGGGCTCATGGGACAAGGCAGTTTTTAAAGTCTGATCAAGTGAATTATGTGCTGACATTCACTGTGTCCTCCTTGGAGGCCAGCAACTCACTGGACTTGATGAATTTTGAGTAAGTATATATTTTTCGACTCTTCAGAATGGAATTGTTTCTGCATTTCAGTTCTAGGGATGCCGGAATTCCTCAGGCAGTTCTATAAAGGAAAAATATATTTTGTCGTAAGCTTAATTTGTTTTGCTGTATCGCCAACTCACATCTCTTTAACTGCTTTTTGAAGTATGGACAGAAGTTCAGATATTCAAAGCATGCATCATGATTGCTGCTGTCTTGGGATGCATGAAGACTGCTTGTGTCATTTTACCACATTTCTATAACTCACATGTTTCTATGAAATTTCAGATGAGACAGTTAAAAAAACCCCCTTCTATCTCTGTAGCTGTTTTTAAAATATGTAATAAATATATCTGGAGAGCTGTGCTTTTTGTTCAGTTGAAGGGTTACATTACTTCAGTGGCCATCATTTAGTTTCTAAATGGCCTAAAGATTTTCCAGCATGGCCCTGAAGTAGCCATTTCATAGTGCAAAAAGGCTTTTCCTGTCCTTTTGTGTTATGATGAGACTGATGTGGTTTTAGCTTGTGTTTGGCATTAGGCATGTGATTCTCTTTCTGAGTGGAATTGCCACAAAGGGCTTGAGACTTTGAGAATACCTAAATTACTGGTTAATAATTGCAGAGTCTTAGTTTTGTGGGCTTTTTGCTTTCAACACTATATGTCAATATTTTTTTTTTTTGATCTGATTCTCTTTTGGTTAGATACAGACGCAAAATGATGGTGGTTTAGAGATTTGTCAGTATGTAAAGGAAATGGATTAAGTGGTGCTAAAGGTGTGGCTTGCAGCAGCAGAACTGGAAATGGCACCAGTACAAACTGAACAGCCATGATGCAGTGACATGAGTGTATATTTTTCATGCCTCTCAGTCAACTTCAGGCTAATGTAAATGTCCCCCAGAATTGTGTGCTTTGTGGTTTCTGGAGTTATTTAAGTTTGAGATAAGAACGATGCAAATCTGTGTAAGGTCATCTTGAAGACTAGATCAGTGCATGCTGGGAAATTAGCAGACTCCCCTAGTGCTCCAGAACAAATGAAGGCAACACTATTAATATTCTTACCTTTCAAAGAGTGTCGCTCATCCTTCATCAGCAATTCTAGGATGCAAGATAGATGCCATTTCAGTAATGTATTAGCTTTGTTATTTGTCTGTACATTAACCGAATTCCTCAGTTAGTTTGCTCACAGGAATAGGTTAGGGATTACCCTTTGCAAGGTGCACTCATAATGAAACATGAGAGGTGCTGTGATTTCTTTTGTTTATTAATGCCTTACTGTGCACTTCTAGAGGCAATTTTTATTCCCTCCCAAGCCCTCCAATACACAGAGGTAAATAGTTAAGGACATAATATATTTTTAAGCTGCCTACGCAACGTTCACTAATCTTAGCTGAAGCTAGACCCAGTTCTGAAACTTCTTTAACACGAGCTTAACAATTCATAATTGCTTGCCTCACTTTTCAGTTTCTCCACTCGTAAGGTGAGGGGTAATGAAATGCCCTCACTTACCTGTCTCTCAAAAGCTTGGGAAGAGGTGTTAGGTGCTATGCATAGGGCAATTTGAAGATGAAATGCACTACAGACGTGCTAATTGCTATTGATTCAAGTCAATACAGGAATGAAACTAGCAAATAAAGGAGAGATGTCCCAGATATTTGATATATACACTCCCTGTAAAGTTTAATATCCTTTGAATGCTCCGGAAATCAGATCTCAGTAGTTCAAAAAGTTCCAGCTCTTTGTTTCATTTTTATCCCCACTCACTAGAAAGTGACAACAAACTGAAGTATTATTCCAATAATCTTCTTGTTTATTGTTGTTTAGAAAAGGCCTTCTGGCTAAATGTTCATTACCATTTTTTTCATGTCCCAACCAATATAGATCATGACTGTCTGGATGCACTAAATAAAATGATGCATTTAAAACTTTTTGAAGGCTACTCAGAAAGCCCTCACATATGTTGGATAATTGTATAAACTCTGTATGCAACAAAAGCAAATCTCCTTCTTTTTTTTTTCATTTGAAGGAGAATATGAAAATGACTAGTGGCATTTCCCTATGCTGCCATCTATTTGTAATACACTGAAAGGCTGCATTGGCCATATCCATTCCTCTTTTCTCATGGGTCAATTATGCTGTTTGCATTCAAATCAGTCCCTTAATCAAGCCTGTTGATAATTGCAGCAGTGCAAGGGAGATATTTATCACAGCAGTGTAATGAAGGCACTTTGTTCCAGTGCAGCCAAGTCTAATATTGCACTGCCCCAGTGGACCATTTATGCACATGTGAGGAGTTTGTTTCCCTCATCAGCACTTCTAGGCACAGGCATGCTTGAGTCTCAGGGATGGGCTTAGATGGGCAGCATTACAGCCTTAAGTATGGTATATTTTTTTTTGTTTATGAACTATCTCTTGTTCAGTATGCTGTGAAATTCTAACTAAAAGATGCTTATAACTGTCCTTGATGAAAAAAATGTATGGCCTTGGCCAAGTTCATGATCTGCACCTGTAATTTGGATTCTGTGAGCTGAGGCAGATGGAGCCATAAAGCCAACACAGCTTTGCCATTTCTGACTGTCAGAGTTTTCTTGGCAAGGTGTGTTATGTGGGGCCAGGATTAGGGTTATGGATAGAGAGGGAGTAAGGTGCCTTCCTCTCAGTCCCATCTAATGAGAGCATTTGTAACTCTCAATTCCAGGTTGCACATACAGATGATGCTGAAGTATCTTCACATGTGTGATGTTCACCTTTTTCCCTCTCTTCTGCTGTAGGAGGGCTACTTAAACACGACTTTCNGATGATGCTGAAGTATCTTCACATTTTCTTCTACTGTAGGAGGGCTACTTAAACATGACTTTGTCTTAGTTGGATCCTCTACCAGTTACTAAAGTGCAAGTACCATTAGCCAGTAAATTTTGGTTCCTTGTAAAGGAATTCAGCGATGTCCTTCAGTATTTCAGCTAATGGCATCGTGTGCCTGGATTCCTCAGAGTCCTCTCAGAATTTTTCCCCTGTGCCTTAAATACTAAGCACTGTACATAAAGTTATCCCTGATTAGAAACCATCATTGTGGATAACTACTGTTCTGGGAGAGAAAAAACTTTCACCATAGAAAACCAAGTAGCCTAATTCTACAAAGAGAGTACAGTTCCTCAAAACTTGTTGTCCTGTGCAACATCAGAACATAAGCTTAAATGAATGTGATGAAACTGTGCTTACAGGTATTAATCCTAAAGAAATGACCATGGAAACAACTTATTTTTGATGATTCAGTTTATTAGCACACCCTTCTCTGTGCAGCCAAGCCTAAAATAAAGCTCTTTCGGAGCTTTTATCTGTCACTTAACACATCCGAGGATTCTTTGAACAGCCATTCAGCTCAGCAATGTTCCCAAAATGCCTCAGTTCCAATTTCACTTTGTATTTCCATTCACAAGGCTTCACCCTCCCTCCCCCTGCCGTGTATTCTCTGGAGGTCTTAAACCATCTACAAAAATTCCATTTTATTGCCCAGGTAATGGTGTTATTTGAGGCTTCAGATTGTTTAGGTGCATCCCCAGTAAAATACTTGGCAAGCTCTGGAACTCTGAAATGGTAGCGAGATGAAAGGCAGGGCCCTTGCTGCTGCTGTTCCNAAAGGACATAGTTAAATACCTGTTCACACAAACCCACACACCTTTATGGCAAATGCAACAAAACCACTTTCCCCTGAGAGCCTTTTATGACAACTACAGCATCCAGTAGAAAACCTGGATGTTGATGTGACACCTGGGCCAGGCTTTTTTAATCAGCTGAACAACTCAGAACTGTCCTACTGACAGGGCTTCTTTTTTCTGGTTTTGTGTGTGTTTTAAACCAAGTCATGAGCAATGTCAGGTACACTTAAGTACACTTAATTCCCACTTGTTTGTTTTTAAGAATCTGGTTTTAAGATTTCTGGGCAGAAAAACTCAGTGGGAATCCTTAGTTCCTGCTGCTGGTCAGGATTTTGTAATGCCAGTTTGTAATGTGTCTGTGGATACCACATATAAGGAACTGGGAATGGTAATGTTGTTTTAATTGATTATTGAGCTCCTTTGCAGTGACACTCCTATAGTTATTTGTGAATAATTTGAGATACTTTCATTTCTGAACTGTGTTTGCTCACTGTTCAAGCAAAATGAAGGCCATCCCACCAAAACCTGCTTGGGTCCAGAAAGCAAATCAAGACAGATGATTTGATTCCTAGGAAAGCACAGAACAACTGGGGCTGGCTTTACTGCACTCAGTAACAGACCTCCTGCTGCCTGAAGGGAATGACAGGAAAATTCCATATGAAATTATATCACTGTTAGAGTATTTCAGAAAATATATTTATTGTGAAAGGGAGTAAGTATGTAAGTAGGTTGAAGTTATTTAAGTTAACTTATTTTTCAGGTACTTAGATATTGGGAAGCACTGACAGGATGACAAGGAAGCCTGTTTTTCAATTCAGAAAAGTCCAGTAAACCAAATTCAAAGAGTATTACATCTTTAAAAACAGGGCAGTGAACTGTTCTCAGGTAGTTCATGATGATTGATCCAGGATAAATTGTGATTTTATACCCCTAGGACTTACTTGCTCATCAGTTGTCATTTCTGTGATTAAACTCTGCTTGCACTATGAATAACCAGTGCTCTCATATAAAGACATCATGAGTCATTAGTAACAACTTAGAAATCAAGTTTTAATAAACTTTTTTAAAATTGGAATCAGCAAATGTGGCTCAGCTGAAGGGATTGGTTATAAATAGCTGTCCATTATTCTTTTTCACCTTTGCCACTGGAATGATTAACTTTGGTTCATTCTATCTACCACCAGTAGAACAAAAAAAGTGACAACACAAGATGATGGCTTGGAGCTGACACCCATTTCCTCCATCCCTGACTCCTGCATGTGCTCCTGTCCCCACTCAGTGCCTGGGCCCAGGAAACTGCACCACCAGAGCTCTGGCTCTTCCCTCCTGAAGTGGGAACTCCACATCCAATTTGTTTCCCTCTATGGTTTCATAAGGGTGACAGAGATCACACAAATACCTGAAGGGAATATCCATTTCCTTATCTCCTAGATTCAGAGATCACATCTTTGCACTGTGAAATCTCTTTGCTGCTGGAAGCTGGGTGGGCACAGAAGAAAAATCTGGCTCTGTGCTTGATCCATGTCCCTTTTACCTGGCTATTACCTGTCTCCAGAGACTGTGTCGTGGGCAGATTTTTGCTGTGATTTAGGATAGCCATTCCTAAACTCACAGGAGCAAGAGCTGTGCTTCTTTCATGTCCAAGCCCCTCTCAGATCTACAGCAGTGATTCCAACAGAAACACAATGAATGTGAGGGGCTGGAAAAAGCTTTAATGAAAAATGAGTAAATGTGAGGGGTTCTGAGGAAATAGAGCCTGCAATTTAATGATTTTTATTTATTTGTGCAGGAGGACATCACTGCTGTCAGGGAAGGCCTAACTCAGAGATGTGTTTTAGTTACACTGCTACAAGTCAGACATAATAAAAATATTTAGGATTTGAGAAGATTTGTGACCTCTTTGACACCTGGAGGATCATAGGAGGAGTCGATTAGAGAGTGTGACCGATTGCTTTGTGCTGGCTCCTTGTGTCAGATCTCAGCCCAGCCTGAGGAAGCTAGGTGATGGCTTGTACTCTGCCTGGCTCAGTGCTGGTGTGGAGCAGCCAGCCCTTGCTGAAATCGGTGATTCACACATTGCACAGCTGATTTTCCATTGGGAAAACCCCTTTGTGTTTACCTGAGGTATTGGCTCCCTTTCCCCATGGCTGGGAGGGATATTACAGTGCTGTTCAGTAAATGTTAACTGTCACAAATAATTACTATCAGGCAGGGTGGGGAGCACCTGGGGGAAAATGAACTCTGAAATAGTATGGAATGATTCTGTAATGTGATAGGTAAAGACCTCCCCTGGATAACAAACAGGAGAAGAGCAATTCCTGCTGCAGTATCCATGGGTCATTCTTCCCTTTAGAAATGAGAAGATTCCCATGTCTTTGAGCTAACTTGAGTGGCTTTTGTATTTTTTAATATAGCAGGTCGGTCTTCCAGGAAGGCTCACTATTCAGTGGGTCTTTTGTCTACAGAAAAGATAACTGAAAATATTCAAGTGGAGCAACCCAATTTTTACACATTTCCCATACTAATCTAGTATTAAGAATATTTATAGGAATATTATTATTAAGAAAATTTATAGGAAGTGCTGACGAATATAGAGCAATAGTTGGGTAGTCTTTAAAGTAAAATTAATTAGTATTAGGTATGTTACTATTCAGTTCAGAAGGCAGATGTGTGTTCCAAAGCTGTATTTACTGCGTTAGGACAACTCTCAGACAATCAGGCAGGAGAAGGGTAGAGGGGTTATTTTTCCCAGCTCAGCAAAGGAATTGGCTCCTTTTTTGAGCAGTATTTCTGTGACTAACACTGGGAGAAGCTGAGGCTATTAACAGCTCAGGGAACTGGAGCCAGATATCAGGCAAGCACTAATTCATCTGTCCAGGCAAGCTCCAAACATAACTCCTCCATTGGCTCTTTTCCTCCTCCTTTTCTTGCTGGTCCATAGTGGCAGAGGTGCCCAAAGCCCTGGTTGAGCACAGCACCTGCAGCCTCAGGCCACCTCTGCAGGCACAGGGCACAATGGATGGCAGCTGTAACTGCTGTAGGGAAACAGAATTCCCATCGTGGGATGTGACTGGGATGCTTGGCAGGCATCAGTGGGCAGCTTTATCTCCATGTCCACACTCAGTAAATGAGGTCCTGACAGTCTGTGCTCCAGCTCCCTGCTCGATGGAGCCATGAGCTGTTGGCACTGGGGGAATGAGCTGCAGGGACTTCTCATGCCGGAAGAGATCCCAAAATTTATTTAGTGGAAGTCTCGTGTGCCTCATAAATGCACAAATATCTGGGCACAGAGACTGACTTGGCTCTGGAGAGCTCTTAATGCATTCAGATTGGAACAGAGTGAGGCTTCAGGGCACACTGAAGCTGCTCTGTCTTTACACAGCATTGTCCATTTATTCTGCAGTTTTGGTGTGATCTGGGGGCTTACAGCAAACCCAGCAGCACGTGGCCTAAACCCCAATGTTTCTGCAGGTTGTGGTTCTCTGGATTAGCTCTGTGAAGGTCTTACTCAAAGAAATATCAGCTGGGAGAGCTCTGGGCTAGAAACTGGGGTTCCTTCTGGGGGTACCAAACCTGGATCTGATCCTTTCAGCCACACAGCAGCAACACCCCTTTATAACAGAGGTCCTTAGGCCATCTTCTCCATTCCAAAACAGCAGAGATACAGCCAGTGTCACAACGAGCCTCACGAGAGAGAACAGGTTTCTGTTCATTTCTAGTTCTTCAAAATCCTTGGCAGTTCCATAGCAATGGATCACTTCATAGCAAAAGAGAGTGTAACTGGTCTTTGGGGGTGTTGGAAATCACAAAGCCTTGGCATTTCTATTTCCAACAAGCCTGTCATCCTGAGGGGTCGTGACGGGTGAAAGGTGGAAAATGGTGCAGATGGGGTTTCTTTTGAGACTAGCTTAACAAGAAAATGAAGAACTTTTCCTTTCAAGAATGCCAGTGTCGTCATCCGAAGGGAATCTCAGTGTTCCCAAGGGACAGTTAGATCTCTTTTCATGCCATGCATGCAGCACTGATGGCCATAGTTGGACATCCACCTGCAGCAGTGGTGCTGAGCGATTCCAGTGGAATCATCAAATGCACAGAGGAACCACTGACCTTTCTTCTCTTAGAGCTTGGGAAAAACAAACTGGCACAGTTAACCATAGACAGCTGTTTAGGGAAGCCTGGCTGATGCTGTGAGGATGTGCTTTTGCTTAGTCTGAATCTTTGCTCCTACAAATGCTGGAATATTTGCAGTAGGTGTGTTTCCATACAGGGTAAATGCTATGGACCCTTTTTTGGGGGGGTTAAAATCAGGAATATGTAGTCTTGAATACAGCCAATCATGCTCTGAGATGACAAGTTCTAGAAGGTTTTACTGAAGTACTTATTTTTGCTGTAAATATTTCATTGGAGTAAAGCAGCCAGGCCCAAGGAAGCCCATGGTCATTGTCATACGCTGTGATCAGCAGTGGATTCATTTCCTGTTAGCTTTGCTCGGTTCCCTGAAGCACCTGAAAGTGGAGTCTTAAAGCTCCTGGAACCAGCTGCCTTCATTTTGCCAGCTCCACCAGCTGGAGCAAGGGCAGAGCCTGATTCCATTCAACATGGGGGATTTGTCAAGAGGCAGCAGGACAGCAAGCAGGGAGCAACTGGCAGAAGGAAGGAGCAACTGATGGCATTTGGGTAGGTGGTGCTGTTGAATTCTCTTTAAAAGTGTGGGCATGGGTAGAGTTTGGGAAAGGGAGGAACAGTAACCAGAGCTCCTGCTGGTGCATCCCCACTGGAGTCAGTCTCTTACTCCCAGTCTCAAGTTATGACCAGAAAAATCCCCCTGCTGCTGAATTTCTCTGGAGCAACAGTGACACCTTGTGGGTTAATTTTAACTGTGCTCCATATGGAAATGTTTGTTCCCACCCCTTCCACCTCTGCCTGTGTGGAAACCAGCAGTCAGAATTCAGGCAGCATCCTTGGCCATCTGCTTGGCACATCCCTAGACCTGACAGCACAAGAACTGATGGATGGCAGAACTGCTCATAAAGCAGGGTGCCAAGGGCTGCATGCAAATTCACTTAGCAGGATCATATTATTTGGAAATAGTGTTTTAATTGGCAACTGATTGGTAATTGGATATTACACATATTTCATTAGGAAGACACAGAGGCTTGGTTGTGCATGGACAACAGAAGGCTGAGGCACTTGGTTTTATTCAGAAGTTTAGGGATGGCAGTGTCCTTGTTTTAATTTGGGAGAATGCAATTAATTAATGTGTTTCAGGTCTACATTCCCATCATGGTAACCCCTCTTTTTATTTTGGATTCCATCTCTGAGCCTAACTTCTGCTGCTGTGTTTGCCAGTCTGCTTGCAAGACTATATTCAATTCAGACCTTTTTTTTTTTTTTTTTCCTGGCATATTGAATTTGTTGCTCCAGAGGATTTTTCATTCCAGCTGGGCTTCAGTTATTCTCGGATTCCCTCAGGCTCCATTCTGAGTCCTACTGTGATTTGCATTTGTAGCCTTTGGATGAGTAAACATTAGAGCTCCTCCAACTCTGTACTGGCACATCCTTTCCGATGGCACTCAGCTCCTGCTGATCCTGGAGAAAAGCTGGATGCTTTGCATAATATTTTGCATGACATTCAATTATGGAGATCTTCACATTTAAAAAAACATGGAATTGGGAGAAGAGTGATCTGTTATTAATTAGCTGTCTGATGCCCTGGACTCATGTTGATAATAATGGTTCCCCTTGGTTATGGTTTTAGCAATCCATAGGAAAACATGCCATTAGAGATATTAAAAATTCATTTCTGAAGACTACTGGCAGCTTGAAAAATGGTATTCAGTCTTTTAATTTACTACTCTTTTAATGGAGCTGTTTTAAATAACATATTCCAGATTTGAAGTACTTACTTTCAGCAAAGACAACATCTTTGTGTTAGCACATACTTGTGCACACAAGTGCTGGAATGTCTACTTTAAAAAGCTTTAAAATCTGGTATTGAACATGGTGACACAAACTGTGGGAATGGATGAGGTTTCTAAAGGTGAACCACCCAGGTTGATGGTTAAGGTCCTTTCCACATATTTCTTCCCAATACACAAATGGCCACACATTTCTGCACATACAGGAAAACTTCTTGAGTGGGTTTTTGAAAATGAATGTCAGTGCCACACATCTCCTCATCCCCTTTCCTTCCTCCTCTCCCTGCACTATCCTCTTGTTAAAATCCAACCCCTGCCTTGCCATCAATACAATTTTTTGCTCTAGATTAAGGACTACCCTGCATCTTGTACCTGGCATTGCTTCTCTCAAGGTTTCCGTGCAGGTTGCTAAAATACTCCTATTTTGCCCATGCCTAGAAAGAGAGAAACATGATTTTCAGTAACACTACACATCACCTTTCTTGTAAAATCGGTAACATCCACAAGGATTTTCTTCTGAGAATCATAGCTTTAAACGTGAAGAAGTAGAAAATAGAGCCCACAACCTAATAATCTCCTAATCTTGTGAAGTGGTAATTCATCACAGTGCCATCTGTTTAGAAACATTATAAATCAAATGCCTTCCCTGTACCTATAAGGGTGTCTATAGCAGACTGGGGGGGTTTAATTTATTGAAAAGAAATTAAGGGAGATAACAATCCAGCAGTCTATTAGTTCCAAAATTACATTCTTTCGGACATTAAACATTAATTAATAAAATAATGCAGGTGCAGTTTGTCATGAATACATTTTTTAGAGCAATCAATGTTTCCATTTTATAAATTTCTAAGGGTTGTGAATTCTATTCTTTTAGCCACATGTGCACATTATCAGGGCAAGGGGATGCCTGTCAGAGCAAAATGTATGGCTGCATTATCCCTTAGAATTTATTCTACTGTCTTTGGATGAGCATTATTTTTACCCACAATGCAACTATTGGGTTTTTCACCAGGTTCTTCTGGCCTTATTAGTTTGTATTCACCACTTTTCCTTCCTGCACTTCTGCATGTGTAATAAATCATGAGTGTTCCTTAGGTGTAGTAGTACCCTTAATCTGCAGGACATTGTCCCTGGGAAGGGAGTTACTGATTTGTAACAAAAAATAACTTAATTAATGAGCATTTATGAGCATTTATGCTTATCATATTAATTATGATATACTCCTATTGTGTGAGCTGCAAAGGCAGAAGCAGGTTCTAGAGGTTATTCTCTAAGTGTGTTTAGGTCTTGTACTTTCTTTCCTTAAATAGTTTAAATACATAATTTAGGGTAACTTTCTTCCAGAGGAGACCAAAGGCAGTTCCTTCAGGAACGCTGTTGGCACAGCAGCTGCCTTGGCCACAGCTCTGTCCACAGAGCAGGGCTCAAACCAGGCCTTTCACTGGCAAGAAGGATCCAGCTTCTTGATGCTTCCTTCCTTTAAGCTGGGCTCTAAGAACTGTCTTTAATTAAAATCCATTAAAATTATGAGGAAAGATATTGCCCAGGTGCTTGCAGTTAATTTGGAAGGTCTGTCCAGCTGGCAAACTCTCCCTATGTTTGGAATTATGAGAGCATCAAACTCCAATTTTTAATTTTTTTTTTAATGATCTGTTCAGATAGAAGTTTTCCTAAATGTGAGAGTTTCCAGTTACACTGCAGTGATTCAAAAAAATCTCAGTTTCTCTATTGTTTTCAATAAGCTCACCTTCCCATATCCTAAACTTCATAATATGTGGTGTGCCGAGGCACTTCTAACCCAGTTTACTCTGCAATTCAGGGAAGTTTGGGATTTTGCCTGGTGTAGCTGAGAAGAAAACTGCCACCTACATGGAAAATGCAGTGAATTAGAACAGCTCCTGATATTTAAAAGAAAAAAAGAGAGTGACAGCTATGTCCTGAAGACCTTGTTAAGGCTCCTTAATAATTTTCCTGGTTTCCAAAAGTTGCCAAGTGCTAGACAGGTAGTGAGGAATGGAATTTACCAAAGTGATGGAGAGTTCTGAAACACAAACAGTGATTGCTTCTCACTGCACTCTCTTCTCATCCTCTTCTTAAATATGTCATCAATTGAAAATTTTAGATACAAAACTTGAGGGACAGAATCTTCTTATTACAAACTTCAAGCCACTTTATTGCGTTTTGATTAAAGGCAATCCTGAAGTAGTTTTGTTGCCAAATAGCAGCTCTGCCAAGGGACAGCAGCTGGGACATTTCCAGGGTCAGCAAGGTGGCTGAGAAGGTGAGAGGGCCTCGTGCACAGTGCACAGAGATGGGCTAAAAAAGGGAGAGTAGCTCCTCCTTCCCAAAGAAATTCTTGTGGACACAAACGCTGGAAAATTAGCAAGTATTTTTCAACAGTAATAGCCATGAACTTCTCAGAGGAAGGTGCTCATGGCTTTGCTGTGTTTGAATGGTGTCTGGATGTAACATTCTGGGGGATGAGGTTGGTGGGTTTTTCCCTTTATTTAAAGATGTGGCATTTAAGTAACGGCAAGTAGGAGGCATTGCTGTGTGCTTTCCACGGGTGCCAGCTGGTGTCTGTTCCAGGAGAGTGGGAAAGGCTTTTCCTTAGTGTGGCGTTTCCTTAGTGTGGCCTTGCAGGCAGTGCTACAAACTGGGAGTGATCTGGGCTGGCTCTGGCAGGGAATGGAAGCAGACAGGGACTGTACCTGTGAAGGGTGGGCAGCCCCTCACCGACACAAACAGGGGGCAATGCTTCACAGTTACCTCACCTTTGCAAGTGCTTCCCTGGGAAATGCAAAGTGAAAAGCAGCCCAGACCAATGCATCTTTGGCATTTACAATAGCAAATATTTTCATCCTTCTGAATTATTCCTCTGCAGCTTGGCCATGCTTACAAGAATGGCAAAATGTGTCTTGAGTGTCACCAGAGATGTTGCCCTTCCCCTTTGGGTGGTGAGACCACAGCAGTTAAATGGGATACTGGTTGGAGAGGATAGATAAGAATCACCTTGGACGGTCTGCAAGGAATTCTGCAGGTGTTGGTGGCATGGTACAGGATGGGGCAGAAATTCAGAGAAGGTTTTGAAGAGACATGACAGTCAGTGTTTATTCTGAAATAGCTCTTTCTCGTTTATTCATGTTTTCTGGAAGGGGATTTGAATCCAGGCTACATAAGCTGGGAAATGAGGGGGAGAAATTGTGGATAAAAGTGAGAAATCCAGGGATTTGTGAGAAGGACAAAGACTGTGGAATGTTTCAGTCTTTTGGTTTGTTTTGGTTATGAGGAAGGGCTGGTTGGCTTCTGGAGAGAAACTGTGAAGCACAACTACGGTGTTCTTTAATACACCGAAAAATTAACACCACCACTGCATTACCCCTTGGATTTGTCAAATATGTGATGTTTTGGACACTCTGTTCCTGGTTTAAAGGCACAAAAGAAACTAGGAGAGGTAGAGTACTGAGCTGCTCCTTGTTCACCTGCAGTCAGTGACCCAGAGATGGAAAACCCTGCTGGGCTGTGTGTACCTCCTTCATAAGGAGATTATGAAAATCCAGCGATACTTCTGATGCTTACAATAACTTGCAGGAATTGTCCACATTTTTGACTATTCTTTGTATGTAATTATTCTCTGTGTGTTTCATGTATCCAGCACTAAGTGTGGTGTAGTAATTAATTTCTCCCCTACCACTCCATGTGAACATTTCAAGGGCAGGAACACACATTGCATCAGAGAATTTGATGTTTGACAAGAATTTGCAAAGCATACAGATAATCCAAAAGTCACTCCTTGTAGTAAACCTTTTGTTAAGATTTCCTATGTTTTAAAATCTATTGAAGCTGAATTATTATGCTAAAGTTAGCATTACAGCAAGAGCTGTAGTAGGAACTAAAATCTTAAAAAGTAAAATATTTATGGCAAAATTCTCATCTAATAAATTTCCCTTCATAGGGATGTGAGGGAAAGGATATTTGTAGAGCCTAAGATTTCTTGAGCTGTATTTTTCTGTGAGTCAACATAAAATCAAAATACTTGGTCTGGACACACCAAATCTGCTATTCTGAGTGAAGATGCTTTTGATATGTGTGCTGGTTTTGGCTGGGAAAGAGTTGGCTTTCTTCATAGTAGGTGGCACAGGTTTGGATCTGTGCTGAAAACAGTGTTGATAGAATCAGGGGTGATTTTGTTATTGCTCAGCAGTGCACTCACTTTTACTTCTCTAATTCTCTCCCCCATCCTACTGAGGGGGAATGAATGAGGGGCTGTGTGAGGCTTAGTTACTAGCTGGAGTTAAACCATGATATGTTTAAGCTCTGTCTCTTTCTGTACTTCCAAGAGATTTATTATTTATTTGTTGGGATGTTATGGTTTCTGAAGAACTCTCTGGCCTTTTCTTGCCTGACCCCAACTGCAGCAATACCTTAATGCCCTGTGCATCCCACACAGTGCTCTTTATTCACCATTTCAAAGTCTCTCTAGAGCCTCCAGGCTTCTTCAGCAGAAGGAAGCTCCAGGGCCTCCCCCTTCCTTCCCAGCCTCTCAGTGGATCCAGTGGTGCCCTGAGCATGGGATAGAGAGCAAATCTGCACCGTGGAAATCCTGGTGGAAATTCCATATGCAGTTTGGAGGCACTTATCAACATGATGGTTAATGAAAAATAATAGTAATAATAATAATAATCTCGGTAGCGCAAACCCGCAAGGAACATAAGATGCTCAGTATTTTTGTCAGCCTCGTTTCTGAGAGGCTGAGAAATGATTCCTTCTGATAACTGTTGGTGCCACTCTCTGGCACCTGGCCAGAGATCATCACTTAATCCTGCTTCACTTATTCATATCACATAGTTATGACAGTGGATTATGATGACTGCAGAGTTCAAAGCTGTTGTATTTGCTGTGATTTGTCCACAGCGTTACTGAGGGATGTATTTTCAAAGACTGAGCTTGGCTAACAGGGTCACTGAGTGGTGTCAAGCTGCATTTAGCAACAGGGAAAAGGACTTTTTTTTTACAAACACTGAGTGATAGCTGGTCAGCACACAGGAGTGGCAAAAAGGAAGAATGAGGAAGCCTGAAACAGGAGAGGCAGGGATACCCTCCCAGGCAGGGATACCCTCCCAAGCCTGCCCGGGCAGTGGAGGGACACAGAGACATTCCTGGGCTGGAAATTCCAGGAGCAGAGCAGGACACAGCAGTGAGGACAGGCTGGAGCTAGAGAGTGTTCCAGAGTGCCTCACACAGGGAGTGATCCACGGGGAGTTCCCATGGAGCTCTGGGAAAGGGATTATGTGTGTTCCAGGAAAAGCATTGGTTTGATTCATTCTCTAGAGAAAAGTACAGGAATCAGGGCTCCATCTTCTCCCAATCCAGGGAGAAGATCCCAATCCCAATCCCAATTCATTGGCCTCATTGTGAGCAGCACCAAGGCCTTGGCTTCAACTACTAAGTCAAACCATGAGAACAGGGAAGAATTCTATGGCTGATGTGTTTTGTGGAGGAAGATATTCCCGTTTCTGGGGAAGCACCTAAGCCCTTGTGCAGGAAGCTGAGCAATGCTCCATGTCAGGAGCACTCCCCAGCTGAACTCTAACAGTGCTGGGAAGAGTGTCCCTGGGTGTGAGGAACTTGTGGAATGCATGGCCTCATGCTTTGGCTGAGCAGTGCATTGTGCACGTCCCGAGGTGTGGGCACTGCAGTATTTCTGCACACAGGTATCTGTGAGAGTCACCTTGAGTGGGGCACAGCCTGCAGAGGGCAGATAAACACATCAGTGCCTGCAGGGAGTGCAGCTCTCAGGGCTTTGCTGCAACCCAGCAGCTGAGCTTTAGAGCAAAGAGTTATCCGTGATGGAATTCCCTCTTCAGCTGGGTTTCTAATGATTCTTCTGTCAGGGAGAAAGAAGTGTCATGTGGGATCTCATCTAATTTATGTGGGTTTAGACTTCAGCAGCAATAAGGATGGTCAGTGATGGGCAAGGAAATGCTGCTTTTCTCCTTCCTGGAGAGAACATTGCCCAGATAGAAATGGGAATTGTCACCTGCTCCCCAGGGGCTGTGAATGGCTGGAGATGCAATGGCCACATGTTGTGGCTTGGGCCTGCAGGAATATTCACCACTCTGGGCAGGATTATTGTCTAGCAGGGCACTGCTAGAGTGGCACTGGGCCCATTAAACACCACCACTAACTGGGCTCTCTCTGCACACATTCCACCTGCACGCATTCCACCTGCACACCATTCCGTGGCTTAATGGTGGGAAGACTCC
>VZRF01008710.1:48344-63988 GCA_013396875.1 Vireo altiloquus | reverse complement strand
TCTCTGTTGTTTGTGTTGGATGAAAACGGGGATGCTGCCAGCGCTGTGTTGAGTCTGGGGGGGCCGGGTGGGAGGGATGGGAGCAGCCGGGCAGGCTGGGAGGTCTCGGCTGACGGCTGCTGCTCTTCCCCTGCCAGCCCAAGATTGTGGAGGCCCTGCTGGGCTACGAGATGGTGCAGGTGGCCTGTGGCGCATCTCACGTCCTGGCGGTCTCCAATGAACGGGAAGTGTTTGCCTGGGGCAGGGGGGATAATGGTAAGAGATGTCTGTTTTGCAGAACAGGNGCTGCAGCTGTTTTGCTGCATACCAGGGTCCCCATGCTTTGGGTTTTGCTGCTTTCTGGGACCCTGGGCTGGGAATTGCAGCAGCTGTGTCAGTGCTGCTCTTGTTGGGGCTGTGCTCAGGGTGTGTGTTGCCATCAGCTGTTCCCTACTCTGTTCCTCCTGCCAGGTCGGCTTGGGCTGGGCACCCTGGAGTGCCACAACTGCCCCCAGCAGGTCACAGTCCCTCCAGAGCACGAGGCTCAGAAGGTCATCTGTGGCATTGATTCCTCCATGGTCCTCACAGTGAAGAACCAGATCCTTGCTTGTGGGAGCAACAGGTAAGAGGGTCTGTGCTCTACATTTTACCCTCCTGGGCCTGTCTGTGTGTGACCAAGGGGCTCCAGAAGATATCCCTGTGTAATCCTACCCCTGATGGGGTACACGCTGCTGATGGTGTGGTTGTGCCAGGGCAGGATGTGTCTCTAGAGTGTCTGTGCCAGGCTGCGTTCAGCCTGAGATTTTCCCTGTTCAGGTGTAACAAGCTGGGCCTAGACCGGATCAGCTCAGCAGAGGAGCCTTCCCCAGAGGACCAGGTGGAGGAGGCCACTGTGTTTGTGTGTGCCCAGTCAGCCCCCTTGAACCAAGAGCCCATTGTGTGTGCTGACATCGGTACAGCACACTCGGCTGCCGTCACAGGTGAGGGTGTGTGCCCAAATTCTGAGAGGGAGGACACCTGCATTCTCCCTGTCTTCCTTCTGCCTGTTTCCCATGGGCAGGAGACACCCTGGTTACAGTATTGAAGCTCTGTGGGGCAGGATGTTCAGTGTGGAGACAGCAAAGAGCTTCAGGGGTTTCAGTGTGTCCCCAGTGACACCCAGTTGTGTCTCTCCTCTCTGCTGTCAGCCTCTGGCTGCTGTTACACCTTTGGGAGCAACCAGCACGGGCAGCTGGGCACCAACTCCTGCCGCAACAGCCGCGTGCCCCACCTGGTCGTGGGGCTGGAGACGATGAAGGTCACCGTGGTGGCTTGTGGGGATGCCTTCACTGTGGCCATCGGAGCAGGTGAGGCTGAAGCCCCCATTTCCTGGGCTGCAGCAGGTCCTGGCTGGTCTCTGGCTCTGCTGTGGCCAAGGCAGGTGTGCAGCGAGGTATTTACATCCCTCTGCAGACGGCGAGGTGTGCACGTGGGGGAAGGGAGCCAGGGGACGCCTGGGCAGGAAGGACGAGGAGACAGGAGTGCCAAGGCCGGTGCAGCTGGAGGAGACACATCCATACCTGGTGACCTCCGTAGCTTGCTGCCACGGGAACACACTGCTGGCAGTAAAGCGTGAGTAAAGGCTTTGTCCCTGTGATTCCTGCCGTGAGGGCCCAGCCAGACACAATGCCTTGTGACCGGAGCTGTGCCGAGTAACCCTGGCATATAAGCTCTGTGTTATTCTAGTCCTTCTCGAGCTGCAGATGAATAGAAATAACTTCAAGCCCATAATAATTCCCCTTCTGCTCTTCAGCTCTGTGACACTGCCTCTCCCACTGGGCCAGGGGAGCAAAGGGATGGCAGAGGCTCTCTCGTGCACTCCCAGACAGGTAGGCTGGCCAAGCCGCGGCTGGCGGGGAGCTGGCGTGCCAGTGGTCCACAGAGTATCCAAAAAGAGCAGCTCTCTAATTGATGCTGCTGAAATAGAAGCTGAGATTTGAGGCGTCATTTTGGCTGCTGCCTTTCCATTGTGGTTTGGAAAAGATAGTGATGGTTTTGTGGTTCCTCTCTGCTCGGGCCAAAGGCAGCATCGCGGCGCGGTTAAAAACGTGCCCGTGGCGTGACCTGCCCTTCCGTTGCCTGGATGTACAACGGGAGCCTGGCCCAGACTGCTACAGGGGCCTTTCTTCCTCCTCTGCTGGGCTGATTATGGCCTCAGCCTGCGCTGAGGGATTCCAGTCCCAGCCCACTTCAAGGAGGCTAATTACAGCCCGGAGGGGAGGAGGCCCGGCCGACGGCCCCGGCACAGCGGAATCGGCCCTGGCTCCCGTTCCTCCCCTGTGAGTGCCCAGCTCTCATGTGATGTGTGCTGCCACGTGAAGGGGACGGGGAATGGCCAAGTCCCCAGGCTCGGGAACAAGTAGGGCATTTGTCATGGGAGTAAAAGGGTTTTGTCTCTGCAGGAAGACTGCAGGCTGCTCTCCTCTTCCGCTGCTGGAGTCACTCTGCACTCTGTGGCAGCTGGTTTGTGAGCTCCCACCTGCAGCACTGTAAGAGCAGGGACTGAGTGTGTAGCACCACTGCTGTCCAACTGCCCAAAACATTGTCCTGTCCCAGTACTGGGAGTGCAAACTCAGCGGTGTGAGGGCAGCAGCCTCGCCTGCCCCAGCATCCCTCAGCAGCCAGTGTGCAAAACAGCATCAAGAGCTCTCGAAAGAGCTGAGATTTGACTTTGGGCTTTCACACAGCTCAATCTGCCTAGAAATTTCTCCAGTGAGAACACAAGATCTGGTGACACATGTGATGTCATTGCTGCTGTCAGCTCTGGCTGTGATCTGGCCCGGGAGGGTGCTGGCACAGGCGAGCTGTGCTCCACCTTTGGGGCGGCTGTTCTGCTCCTCCCGTGGGGCCAACTCTGCTTTTGACTGGCTTGGGCTGCTGCCCAGGTTATCATGAGCTGCTGCTGCGCCCTTCTCTCAATCCCACTGCAAACACAGAATAGCTGGGAGAAGCCAGGCTGGAGAGGAGGAGAGCACAAGCCTCAAGAGACTGCATTTTGTCCTGCTTGGGCTCTGTGTGCTGGGCGTTGCCTCTCTTGTGCAGCTACTGAGGTCTTGCAGTGGCTTTCTGTAGGGAAGGGGACAGGGATTGTAGTGCCCATCTATTGGGTATCAGGCCTGTGTGGGGCAGAACACTTCTTGTAGCTACATCAAGGTGAAGCTTCCAGCTAAATCTTGGTCTTTACCCTTTGTGTTTCAGCTGCCGTGGAGGAGTCGCCTTCCCAGTGAGTGAAGAGCAGCCACATCCTGCTCTTCCTGCTGCCCACGGTGGCCTGGCTCAGACACACTCCAGGCTTCAGAGCTCCTCAGCTGCACTCTGAAGGCAGCAGTCTGGAAACAGAGAGTTCCTAACGATGGTTCCCAAGGAACCAGAGCTGGTCTCACTTACCGAATTGTCACTGTGAACCTCCAGCACGTGAGAGCTGCTGTCCTGGACATGCCATGGAGTGGACATCCCCAGAGCTCGGGTGCTGCCTTCAGGGGGTCACACCATGGCTCTTCCCCTCCCTGCTGGAAGTGCCTGTGTGGAAGGGTGAGGAGCACAGAGGTTGTTTTCCTCTGTGGAAACTTTCTGGTTACAAAGCCCAGGCTGACAGCTCGGTGTCTGAGAGAGCTGTCAGCCCTTGCACAGCAGCGTCTGGAGTCAGGGCCCCAGGCGCTGTGCTGGGTGACTAAATGCAAACCTCTTCGCTAATTAGAGAAGTCTGTCCTTTCCCATCCCCCCCCTAAAACGTTTCACCCATTTATTGAGCACACTTTGGAGGGTCCTGCCTGCACGGCTGGCTGAGCTCTGCACGAGCAGCCTCCCTGTGCTGCACAGTTCTCCCGAAATGCCGCCTGGAGCTTTCCAATTACAGCCTCCCCTGGCCCCAGGAGCTCGCTGGAGGATCCTCCAGCTGACATATGTCCTCAGGCCCCTCAGTCCTGCTGCTGACCGGCTCACTGGCTCCCAGCTGAGCTGGGGAAGGCAGCAAAACACAGCCAGCGATTCTCAGGACTTGAAGTTTTTTAACCCAGATTTTTCCAGGGAGGTGATGTGTTTTCACTGGGAACCTCTGCGGGCAGGAGGGGCACATCCATGTGTTATGGACAGCAGTCACGTTTTTTGTCTCCAGAAGGGTCGTTTCCTTTCCTTTATTTTTTTCCTCTTCTTTTCTTTTTTTAACTTACATGTGCCCTGGGCCATTTTTTGATGAGCTTCTGTCTCTGATCTGTCTGACATTGCAAATGCTCTTGCCTTTCACATCCATCTTTGTGCTGTTGCCAATCTGTTGTGTATAAAGTCAGTGCTTTCATAAGCTGGCTGAGATGAAATCTCTCTAATTATTTTTTTGATTCTTTCCTGTTTTCAATGAGGGAAACCTCGACGGGCTCTGGTAAAAGCCAACTGATCCCTCTGTCATGTGGAAGGTAATGAATTTCTGCAGGTCTCCTGCCCTTTCTTCCCTTGTCTCCCAGGCTCTGGCTGGGGAAGAGAGCAGGTCCCGTCCGGCCGGGAGAGGCGTGTGCAGCCCTGGCTGCAGACACAGCCTCCCTGTTTGGCTCCTGGCAGGGTGGGTGCATGGGTTTTTCCCTGCCTTTTTTGTTTCTTGTGGAGCTGCCTTTTCAGGCGGTTACACCCTGCTATCCCAGGAAGCCGACTGGAATTCAAAGGTTCTGCCAGTCCTTTAGCACTTTCCTGCGCTGCAGGTTACGAGGACGGCTCGGCCTGGTGTTGGGGAAGGTGCTTTCCCCTCCCAGACCAACCTGGGCACCAGGGTGATTGCAGGGCTGGGTTCAATTGCCTCAAAGCCCCTCTGGGCCACTGCCTCTCCTCCCTGTGTGGAGCTGGCAGCAGCTCCAGCTCCTTCCAGCATCAGATTTCTCTTGCCTGTATTGTGCAGAGCTCTCGGGGCTCCCCTCGCTCCACACCACATTCAAACACATCCTATAGGAAGGGGCTGGTGTTCCTGCTGCAGCCTTGCCAGGGCTGGCACAGCAGCAGGCAGGACAGAGGGTTTGACACCCTTTGTCTTGTCAACGGTGGCACCAAAATGCCACTTCTTCAGGAGCCGAGCTCTTCCCACTCCAGCTGGGCTGCCAAATCCAGGGGTGCGGCCCCTCCTTGTTCCTATCAGTGTGCTGGTGTTAGGTGAATGATTTTATGGCTTAATGACACCTTTGCACTGCAGCGCTGGGGCTGCAGGTGTCACCAGCTTGAATATTGGGGTCCTTTGCTCCAAACTGGGGAAACCAGTGTGGACCAGTGCACTTTGTCCTGGGCCGGGAGGCTCCGGCGAGGGCTGGAGCCCTCAGGATTTCACAGCCTGGGCTTCTCCACACGGGAGTTCAGCTGTGAAGCCCAGCGAGATCATTTGAATAATTTAATACCGGGCTGTGACCAAGCCTGGCGAAAGGGTAAAGGAAACAAAGAGGCCCCCAGCCCCGAGCAACAAAAGCTCCTGGAACGACAAGCCGAGGCATGTCCGCGCTGCCGGAGGCAGAGAGCAGCCCGGGCAAATAGGCCACTTGCATTCCTCACGTCTGCTGCTTTGTTTCCCTGCAGAAGCTCCCGGTGAAATCTGCAGGTCTCGGGGCTTCTGCCTTTATCCTTGTTTTGTTCCCGCGTTCTGTGGAGCTGGTGGTGGATCCCTATCCCCGCGGCTCTTCCTGCTGAGGAAAGGCAGGGCGAGAGGGGAGTTAGGAAGGGGAGGTGATGTGGGATGAGGCTGTCTGGTCCCCGCTTGTGCATCCCCGGTGCGGGTCCCCTCTGGCCATTGTCACCCTGGGAAAGGCTGTCCCTGTTCCAAATAAGATCCTGCTGACTTGGGGCCATTACTGTAAGCAGGAAACAGCCCAAGCCGCCTGCTGATCCCAGAGCTGATTTGTTTTGATTCCGGCACCTCTGTCGAGGTCGTATCCTCATTCCCACGAGGCTTTTGGCAGGAGGCGCGGCTGCTGTCCCTCTGTCCGTCTGCCTCGATCCCTTACCCCTGCCCTCCCTGGGCACGAGGCCCCAGAAGCCGGCAGAGGACTCTCCCCACTCCTTTCCCCCGGGCGAAAGGCTCCACCTTAACTTCTTTAGAAGCCGGAGCGTCGGCTTTACGTCCCTCCAGTTTAAGTTAAATACAAGGAGGAGGGATGGAGCGGCAGGGAGAGGCTGGGGAAGAGGACAAGAGGCCTCTCCGAGCCCAGATGGGTTCAAGAAGTGACCCATCATGGGGGACAGGGAACATATCATCTCCACAAAGGGAATTGCCCTGAGTGTCGCCTTTGTGTGAGACAAATGCCTGGCTGTGATGTTGAGTGCGGGGAGGGCTTTGCTTAGGGAGAGGGGAAAAGGAGGGATCTTTGTTTGCAGGGTCTGACACCTCCCCGCCGCCCTGCCGGCACAGCCAGCACCTTCTGATGGCTTTGTCAGCTCCTGGCTAATTAGCAGAGATGCTCTTCAGTGAGGTTAGGGAAGAATAATTTTAAAAACATCAAAGAGAAGCAGTAAATAATGATAAAAGTCGGCTGTTTCATGGCTGTCATCGGAGGCACAGGCTGCCTGTGTTTACAGGACTGATGTGTCCTGTCTTTGGAGTCTCATCCCCCCCAGGACACCAAGGACCTGTCCTTTTGGCCTGAACCTTGTCCCACAGTGGTGTCCGGGGACAGTTTTTAGCCGGGGCCAGGTCACAGCACGTCAGGGACAGTGTCTGGGTAGTGTCTATCTCCTGTTGGAGACAGCCTGGCTCCGAGCCGTGCTGGCACAGAGCGGCAGAACCAGCTGGACCATGGGGCTGCTGGTAGATCCTGCCCTGGGGGGGTCACAGCCCTGAGTAAACCAAGCCAGGGAGCACCTCAACCCCAGCTCAAGGTGCCTGTTGCTCCCCACCGCTCCCTGTTCCATTGCCCACTGTCACTTGTTTTTACCTGTCAGCTTTCCAGTGATCACTGGGAGCTGGTTAAACTTTAGCTCAGCACTCTCCATCATCCGAGCAGCGACTCACGTTCTCTTGGAAAAGCCCCTGCTGATGGCAGCTCGTGCTCAGTGTACCCCAGTACAAGGTTCCCTGATATTTGGAAGCCCCCGTGAAGCTCTGAACAACCTGCCAACCCTCAGGGTAACCCCAGAAATGAGCCACCCATCCCCTCCCTGGCAGCTCTGGCAGCGAGCAGGCTGCCTTCCCCCGGGCTGCTGCAGGGTTTTATTTTAAGCAGAGCCTCTGGGGGAGAAGGGTAACGTGAGCTCCTTGAGTGACAAGTGATAGAGCTCGACTTGCTCAGCGTGTCCCCCAGGAATCCCTCTCCTCTGCCATTTGCTAATTGAAAACTGCTAACATTTGGGTCTGGAGCAACTGCCGCCCTTAATGGGAAGCTGGCTGGAGTGAGCGTTGGTGGGACTAACACATGCTCACAGCCTGTCATCTGCTCGGCTCCATCTCTGGGGAAAGGGGCAAATACTCCCATATGCTGCTCTGATTTCTGAAAGAGTGACGAGGGGGCTGGAGCCAGACAGATTTGCTTTTATTCTCCCTCCTCCAGGCTCTTGCTCAGTTACAAACCGTGGCTGGAGGGAGGGAGGGAGGGAGGCTGTTGGCAGCAGCCTGGGGCGTGAGCTCCCCACCAAGACAAAGCCACAGGAGCGTGTGTCCCCCCGTGCCTGTGGGGTGGGGGGCTCAGGGCAGCCCCTCCGTGTCCTGTGTGGGTCATGGCTGGGACACGAGCTGGTCTCTTCTGGGAGCTGCATCCTACCTCCAGCCTCGCTCAGGGGCACAACTGTGGCCTCGGGCTGCCTGCAGGAGCGTGGCACCCCTGGGACACCTCTGAGTCAAGGAGGGCACGTAGGGCCAGCGAGGACACCACAGTGTGTGCCCCCAGAGCCCAGCCGTGGGCCGGAGGAGGCTGCAGTGGGTGAGGGGGCCGTGTGTGATGCGATGTTGATGCCCCCCCAAACTCCTGGGCTGGCTGTTCCCAGTGCGGGGAGTCTCAGGCGCTTGAGATGATTGCTCCCAGCGCGGTGGGTACCAAACCCCCCCAGAAGGACTGTGCCCGGTGGGGCGCTCCCCAAGTCCCCAAGGTGGCCATCCCCGACGTTCTTCACACCAAACCCCTCGGAGGGGCTCTCCCCGGTGTGCCGGCACCGCTCCACCCCCCGTGCGGCGGGGGAGAGGCGGGGTCCGGGCGGGGGGCGGTGGCGATGGTGATGCCGTCCCTCGTCGCGGGGCGGGCTCAGGCCTGTCCCACCGCCCCGTCCGGCCCCCGGGCGGAGCCGGGCACGGAGCGCGGAGCCGAGCGGGCGCGGGGCGGCGGCGGCGGGCGCGGGGCGGCGGCGGCGGGATGCCGGGCTACGACTACAAGCTGCTGGAGCGGCCGCGGCGGCGGGTGCTGTGCCCGCTCTGCGGGAAGCCCATGCGGGAGCCCGTCCGCGTCTCCACCTGCGGCCACCGCTTCTGCGACACCTGCCTGCAGGAGTTCCTCAGGTGAGACCCTGCATCGCCAAGGGGGCGACCCGACCCGGGGTTACTCCGCGCACTCCTTTTCCCCTGGGGTAGCCACGCACCCCGCACCGCCCGATCCGGGGTTCCGCGGGGCAGCGAGTGCTCCTCTCACCCCCCGACCCGCCACCCCGCCGCCGGCCCCGGGGCTGCGGTGTCCGAGGGTGCCCCGGAGAGGGCTGCGGGGTGCACGGGGATGCGGATGCGCCGGGCCCGGGAGAGAAAGCGGGATATCCCCGGGAGGAGTGCGGAGTGCCTGGGGGTGCGGGTGCCCTGGGGAAAGATGCGGGGGGCCTGGAGGTGCTCCGGGCCGGAGAACGGCTGCGGTGTGCCCCGGGAAAGGCGCGGAATGCCCGGGGAAAGGCGCGGGGCGCCCGGGGGTGCCTCGGGCCGGGGAAAGGTGCGGGGTGCCCGGTGGTGCCCCGGGGCAGGGAGGGGGTGCGGGGCGCGCCCAGCCCGTGACAGCCGCCCCGCGGGTGCAGCAGCCCGTGGCCCCTTTCGGTGAGGAGGAGGAGGAAGAGGAGGGCCGGGTGAAGCCCGGAGCGGCGAGTTTCGAGATTCGAGTTTAACCCCTTCCTGCCCCGGCCCCGCCGGAGGAAGTGGCCGGGGGTGTTTTTGGGGGGGCTGTACGGCCACCCCGGTGCCCCCGCGCCCACGGGTGAACGCGGCCCGGCCGTGTGCGCTGGCCAGGAGCGAGGAGCCGGGGCCTCTTCCCACCCCTGCGGCTTGGGACCTCCGGTACCGGTGCCAGCAGCCCGGGGGCACGTGCGGGGCCGGTGCTGTCCCGGTTCCCGGCCGGTGCTCGGGGTCCCACCGGGCACGGCGGGGGAGGTGCCCGTGCTCTCCCCGCCCGGGGACAAGCGTCACCCTGGGCCTTTCCCTGCCGGTGCGACCTTCGCCCGGGGACGCTCCCGGGCACCACCGTCACCGGGGCCGGTTTCTGTGAAACCGGGCGTTCCCCGGGGCACGTGTCAGAGCGCATCTGTCCCCCCCGGCCCCCCCTCACCCTTTCCGTCGCCACCTCCGCTCTACTGGGGGGAATGGACTCGGGGTTCCCCCCACCGAGCACACCCCGTTTGTCCCCTGATCAGTTTGGGGATCCCATGGGCTGAGCCATCCAGCCCCACCGCGGTGCTGGCAAGGGGGGGTGCCAGGGGGTGCCGGGGGATGCTGGGGTTCCCTGCCCCATCACCTCGCTGTGCCCCAACACGCCGTGAAGGTCAGAGGCAAGGACGGTCCCCCCGGGTGCTGCCTCAGCACATTCCCTGCCCGGCCAAGCGTGAGGAATGGGGAGGCTTTGTCGAGGATTAGGCGCTGGCTTTGGGTCATCGTCCCACTTCCCCACCCAGGTCCAGCACCCCAACACCGTGCACGGGTGGTGGCCCTGGAAAGGCAGCAGCGTGATCCCAGCCACGGGACAATGCCAGCCACGGGGCAATGCCAGCCACGAGGCTGGACCACGGGCTCCCCAGGAAGGGCCAGGTGCCCGGCCCTGTCTGCGAGCACCTTATCTCTGATGACTCCCACAAAAACCACCTGCAACAAACAGAGTGGGCACGTGGCCGAGCTGGTTGCGGCCGTGCCCCACGTGCATCACACCCCACACCCCACAGGGCTGTGGTTCCTGGGGCTCACTTGCACCCCCAGCACGGGGATGGTGGCCGCAGGGGACATGACCGTGCCCTGGCCGGGCAGCCCAGGCCGGCGCGTGCCAGGCGGCACTGCTGGCTCCGTCCCGGCGTCTCGCATCCACTTGGCAGCTCTGGTCGAGGCCACGCCGGTGCCTGCCAAGGGCCTGCGGTGATTAGATGGGCACAGGGGCTGTGCAAGCAGGACAGCCTCGTCCACTGCCACCACAGGGACACCAGAGCCACAGGGTCCCTTTGTGTCCCTGCTGCATGTCCCTGTAGGCAGTGCCTGTGCTCTCCCACCCCAGTGTCCATCGGGGATGGTGCACGAACACCCCCACCTGGCCCTGGGCACAGTGGTGTGGGGACCAGAGGTGATGGTGACTCCTGGCCAGCCTTGTAACAGGCCAGGCTGCCTCTTTGGCTGCATCCCTGTCTCCACTTCATGCAGGTCAGGGCTGAGCAGGGCCCTTCCACCTCGGGGACAGCTCTCGGGAGGACCACCCCATCCTGGGGGCCCAGCAGGATGGGAACCTCTCCAGGACAGCCTCCTGTCCCCTGTCCTGACTCACCGTGGTGGCTGCTGGGGCCATTTCCTGTGGAGCAGGAGTCCCAGGGCCACGCATCAGGGCTGCACATCTGGCGCCCAGCTGTTGCCCTCCCCCACCTCCCCTGGGCCCCGGCACCTGGGGCTGTGGACGCCCCGGCCCCTGCTGGCCCCCTCCTGGCCAGCCGCCGGCACCCTCCTTAATCCCAGGGGACGAGACCAGGGGCTGCCGGGGCTCCAGATGGTGCCAGGCTCTCGGCGGCTGCCCCAGGCCCCTGGGGACCGAGGCTGCCGTGCCCGGCTGGGGGGGTGGGGGGCTGCCCGGAGGGGGTGTCTGGCAGGGGCATTTCCCAGCTCAGACAGATGGAGCAGGATTAGAGCCGTGGCTCCCCCAGGGTGGCGGCTGGATTTGGCACAGGGTGAGCTCTCAGCAGCGCAGGGACAGTGCACACGTCCCGGGGTGGGATGGGGGGACCCGGTGGGACACCCAGGGTGGCCATGTCACTGCTGAGGTGCCACTCCCCAGCCCCGAGCGATCCCAAACCCTCTGTGTCTTGCAGCGAAGGCGTCTTCAAGTGCCCGGAGGACCAGCTGCCCCTGGACTACGCCAAGGTGAGCCTGGCACACGGATGGGTACCCTGCTCCGAGGGGACATCCCCGCCAAGGGGCCGTCCCCAGGCTCTGCACAGCGCCTGGCACAGCCACGCCGGCCTGGCACGGGCGCCCGGGCGGAAGCAAGAGCCCTTTGTGCCGCGGGCTGGGGAGCGGAAACTCGCCGCCGACAAAGGGCACTTGTTGGCGCGCCCAGGGGGGGATCCGGCCCTGGGCAGCGTGCCCACGGCTGCCAGCCAGGCTGTGCCTGGGGGATGTGTGCCCCCACAGCCCGGTGCAGGGTGCTGATGCCCCACTGCTGCCCCTGCAGATCTACCCCGACCCCGAGCTGGAGGCGCAGGTGCTGAGCCTGGCCATCCGCTGCATCCACAGTGAGGAGGGCTGCCGCTGGAGCGGGCTCATCAAGCACCTCCAGGTAGGAACTGGGAGGATGGCGTGGGTGGGGGGAAGCCAAGTCGTACCCTGTGGCCTTCCTATTGCCGTCCCTGTGTCCCCCAGGCACATCTCGGCACCTGTGGCTTCAACGTGATCCCCTGCCCTAACCGCTGCAGCGCCAAACTGAGCCGCCGTGACCTCCCCGAGCACGTCCAGCACGGCTGCCCCAAGCGCAGGGTCAAGTGCGAGTTCTGCGCCAGCGACTTCACTGGGGAAGCCTTCGAGGTGGGCACTGGGTGGGGGACACTGGGGGGGAACACAGCTGGCTGGGGTGCCATGGTGGGCCTGGCTGTGCTGTGGGTATTGTGGGGATGTGTCTGGGATTTTTGGGCACCCCAGTGGGCTGCAGGGCATCATGGGGACACAGCCTGAGTGTGGGGACAGGGCCTGGGTGGGGATCACACCATGAGGAGGACTGCCTTGGTGGGGGACATGGACATGTGGGCTCCTGGTCATTGTGCCCTCTGGCCGTGGGGACACCTTGTGTCCCCATTCCTGTCTGGGCTGGCTGGTGAAGGCAGCCAGAGGGTGACAATGCTGTCATGGTCCCCAGGGCCACCAGGGCACGTGTCCCCAGGAGAGTGTGTACTGCGAGAACAAGTGTGGGGCCCGCATGATGCGGCGCCTGCTGTCCCAGCACGCCCTGGCCGAGTGCCCCAAGCGCACCCAGCCCTGCACCTACTGCGCCAAGGAGTTCGTCTTCGACACCATCCAGGTGAGGTGGAGCCCGTGGGGACCCTCACCCTGCTGGCTCCCAGCCCCAGCTGACAGCCTCTCTGCCTCCCCAGAACCACCAGTACCAGTGTCCCCGGTACCCCGTGCCGTGCCCCAACCAGTGTGGGACGCCCAGCATCGCCCGGGAGGATGTGCCCACCCACCTCAAGGAGAGCTGCAACACTGCCATGCTGCTGTGCCCCTTCAAGGAAGCTGGCTGCAAGCACCGGGTGAGTGTTGTCCTTGTGGCCAACCTGCCCTGGCATCCTTGGACATGGGGTGCCGTCCCTACCCGTGTCCCACCTGTGCCCCACAACACCCCCACACCACTCCTGTCCCATCCCTTGTGCTCAGTCCCATCCATGTGGCTCCATGGTCCTTGTCCTGCCTCACCCCAACATTTGCCACCCAAGTGTCCCCCTGCCACCCCAACCAGGTGTCCCTGTGCCACCCCTGTGTTCCCTGTGCCGCCCGTGCTCCGATGACAACTCTGTGTTATCCCCATGGCACCTCCTCTCCTGTCCCATGTCCCCACGCTGTCCCTGGCCCCTTCCTGCTGACAGTCCTGCTGTCCCTGCAGTGCCCCAAGCTGGCCATGGGCCGGCACCTGGAGGAGAGCACCAAGGCCCACCTGGGCATGGTGTGTGCCCTGGTGAGCCGGCAGCGGCAGGAGATCCTGGAGCTGCGCCGGGACGTGGAGGAGCTGTCGGTGAGCAGCGACGGGACCCTCATCTGGAAAATCGCCGACTACGCCCGCAAGCTGCAGGAGGCCAAAGCCCGCAGCAACTACGAGTTCTTCAGCCCCCCGTTCTACACCCACAAGTACGGCTACAAGCTCCAGGTGTCGGCTTTCCTCAACGGCAACGGCAGCGGGGAGAGCAGCCACCTCTCCGTCTACATCCGCGTGCTGCCGGGCGAGTACGACAACCTGCTGGAGTGGCCCTTCTCCTACCGCGTCACCTTCTCCTTGCTGGACCAGAGCGACCCCTCGCTCTCCAAGCCCCAGCACATCACCGAGACCTTCCACCCCGACCCCAACTGGAAAAACTTCCAGAAGCCGGGAGCCTCGCGCAGCTCCCTGGACGAGAGCACCCTGGGCTTCGGCTACCCCAAGTTCATCTCCCACGAGGACATCAGGAAACGGAACTACGTGCGGGACAACGCCATCTTCATCAAAGCCTCGGTGGAGATCCCCCAAAAGATCCTGGCCTGAGCCCCGGAGGGGGACAGGATGTGACCGGGGTACCCCCCCAGGGGTGCCCCAGGTGGTGCTGAGCCCCTGCCCGCAGCTGGTGCCCCCAGCTTGGGGACTCTGTGGCTCTCAGGATGGGCAGGGTTGGGGCTGCTCTCACGTCCCCTCCCAGGGCTGGGACTGTCCAGCAGCCCCCACTGCCCCTTCTCAGGTGCCCTCCCGGGGGTGCTGGGGGGCTGGGCCCCCTAAACCCCTCCCCGAGGTGCCCAGCAGCCTCTGCCAGCCTCACTGGGGACCCCTCAGGACCTCGCTGCCCAGAGCCATATTTTGTAAACTGGTGCTCCCCAGGTTGTTATTTATTACCCCGGGCTGGGGCTGCTGCCCCCTCCCCACATCTTTTTCTTTTCAATAAACTTTTCTTGTATTTATTACGGCCGCCTGAACCTCCTTCCTCTGCCTGCCGGGATGGGGATGGCAGGACCGGGGGATGCTCCCGGGTGCAGCCGTGGGTGCTGGGAACAGGGAGAGCCGGGACTGGGCTGGGGGGCACGGAGAGGGGTAATCCCTGACCCACATCCCGGCAGCAGACGGGCTCAGATGGAGCCGGTTAATTCGGTAATCACCGGCAGCAGCGGGGAAGTGCCGAGCTGGGAGGGGTCGTCACCCTCGGGGGGCTGTTTCCCTGCAGGCCTCCCCTCCACTCCATCAGCCCCTCGTTAGCGCTGGGGTAATTAACGCCCCGGGGGAGGGTGAGATCCCGAGCAGACAGAGGGTGGGCGATGGTGGGGGGCAGCAAGGCAGACTGGGAGGGGTCGGGCTGGATCAGGCACCCCTGTCCATGTGTCTGACCCCCCCAGTCACCCCGGCAGCAATGGGGGGGTCTCTGTCTCTGCAGGATAATCCCACAATTGTATTAGTGCTGCTCCACCTTAATGCAATTAGCCCCTAATTAGCTGCACCCTGCGGCCCTGGCTGGGCTAGGGGGGGCAGCACTCCCGGGGGTGTCCCCATACCCACTTCCCCCCCTCAGGAATGTCCCCCTGGGCACCGAAGGGCCCTGGGGAACTGGGCAGTACTCCTGCCCACGCTGGTACCCGTTTGTGCCCTTACTGGTGCCCAGTTTGTGCTCTTACTGGTACCCAACACGAGCCCACACCACTGCCCAGTGCCAGCCTGTCCTGGTGCCCAGTGCCATCCCTGCAGCCGAGTGAAATGCAGGTCCATACTGGTGCCCAGTGCCAGCCTGTAGCAGTGTTCAATGCCAGCTCTTACTGGGCCACCAAACTGGTGTCCGATGCCAGCCCATTCCGGTGTCCAGTGTCCAGGCTGGCACCCACTGTCACCCCTCACTCGTGCCAAGTCCTAGCCTTATCCTGACTTCTGGCGCCAGCCCCTAACCATGGGCATTTCTTACCCTTACTGGTGCCCGCTGTGCCCAGTGCCAGCCCAAACTGGTGCCCAGTGCCAGCCCAAACTGGTGACAGTTCCAGTCCAAACTGGTGCCCAGTGCCAGCCCAAACTGGTGACAGTTCCAGTCCAAACTGGTGGCAGTTCCAGTTCATACTGGTGACAGTTCCAGTCCATACTGGTGACCTGTATTCCGGTCCATATTGGTGCCCAGTGCCAGCCCAAACTGGCGACTATCGAAGGTCTATTTCCAGCCCCTACTGGTGCCCAGTATCAGCCTGTAACTGGTGCCCAGTGCCAGCCCTGTGTCAATGCCCGGTGCCAGCCCGTGCCGGTGTCCGGTGCCAGCCCGTGCCGGTGTCCCTTGTCCCCTCCCCGCCCCGTGCTCGGCTCGGTGGCGCCGCCGCGCGGGGACCGAGGGGAGGGGAAGGGCAGACAAGGTGTTAATAGAAATTTACAGCCTTATAATTTAAATTAATGAACAGTAATTATAATAATTATAGCATAGAATTGTTAAATTAACAAATTATTATAATTTATATTAAATATACATTTTATTCTTACATATTTTATGCTTTTTATTTTATCGTTTATATATATTTTTAATATAATTCTTTATAACTAATTTTA
>VZRF01008710.1:8826-48314 GCA_013396875.1 Vireo altiloquus | reverse complement strand
TATATATATATATACACATACCCCTCCATACACACACCCAGGGTACAGGGACAGCCTTGTCCCTCTGACCAGACCACACTCATGGGATTGGCAGCCCCTTGTTGCAAGCAGTTGCCTTAAAAGAAATCAAATAAAATCGAAATCCATATATAATTTATGAATTAAAAGTGGGAAGCGGTGCTGGAGGAAGCCTGGGCAGCATCTCCTGGATGAGCTCAGGGAAGCCAAGGAGGGGAAAAAAACAACCTCTGTGAGCTTGGAGTTGTCCCTGACCTCACTTCAGGGAACAACTCCCAACTCTGTTGGCCTCACTTGGGTTCATTTTTCCCCTTTTCCTGCCCCTTCCCAGCCATATCTGTGGGATGTGCCGTTGGGTGCCGCTCTCCAGCAGCGCTGGCACCATGCTCCAGCTCCTGGAGACAAACCTTTGCTTGGTTTACCTGGGCACGTCTGGAAATGTCAGCCGGATCTTGGAGCACCTCTTAACCTTCAGCAAGGCCTGGGCTGCGGGAGGAGGAGATGCTCTTAATGCTCAGGGAGGAGAGGGAGACAAATCGATTTTTGCTACTAAATTTAGCCTCAAATGCCAAGTTTAAAAATAAACTTCCTGGAAACTCGTTGGTTTGAGGGTTTATTCTAAAGGTTTGTGCTGCCAGCTTGCTCCCTGCTCCACTGTCCCAGCGTTGCTGGGACACTGGAAGGAACTTCAGAAGATGCTCAAATCAGAGAGGAAAATCTTATTAAATACCCCAAAAATAGAGGGAGACCCCACCTGGGGGGGCCTTTGGTCTGTATAAGACCCCCACCACAGTGGAGATGCCCTAAATAATCCCCAAACCTTTCTAACCTCTTTGGGATTGTAGACAGGAAGGATTTTTGGCCAAACCACTTCATTAGAGCCCTGATTTGTGCTGATTCTTGATGCTTCTTCCCCAGGATGATGAAACCAGATATTGATCTTGTACAGGGAGAAAAATGTAAGACAAATTTGCTTTGCACATCCTTTATCAAAGACCCAGCTGGGTGCCCTCCCTCCCCATTTGCCCCCAGGACTGAGGGGTTTGAGGGCGGTGAAAGCTGCTAAGGTTTCACAGTTTTTGGGTGCAATTTCACTCCACTGTCGGTGCATCTCTCAGGCTTGCAGCCACCCCAGCAGAATCAACAGCCTGCACTCAATTGCTTTGAAATTAACTTAAACTAAGCAGATAAAATACTCCAGTAATTTTATTGCAGCGTGGCTCTGCTGAACGTTGAAGAGCATCCGAAAAGGCAGCTGTTGCTGGAGGGTGTCCAATGTGTGCTCCTCCAGGAGCCACCTAAAATCTGCCCCTCTCCTTTTGTTCCTCCACCCTCTAGGGCCCCGAGGACCCCACAAGGAGCAGGACTTTTTCCAGCTCTGAATTTTTGCAGCATCCTCTCCAAACATGATGAGATGATGGAGCTGCTGCTCTCACCCAGAGAACATCTGGGTGTTGACTACCTTGGGTCAAAATCTTTGGGAGAAAAACCTATTTGGCCCTAAAGGAGAAGCTTTAAAAGGTTGGATTTTACTCAAAGTCCTCAGCTTAGCTGTGGCTGCAGGTGATTCCTCGGTGGAAGCAGCAGCTGCTCACACCAAGTCCCTGCTGGATTGTTATCCACCTCCAGGTTCTCACTCCAGGTCCAACTGGCTGCAAAACAATGAGAAAGTCTCCTGAAAACTCCTTGCAGAAGGGATTCTTCCTGTTTGGGAGGCTTCCAGTCAAAGCAGAGGGGGATCCTGAAGCTCCGATGGATGGAGTGGCCGCTCTCGGAATTTCCAGATGCTGGAGAGGGATGCAGCAGTGCCTGTGGGCAAACAGCTCTTCCTGCCTAAGCTCAGCCAGGCTAAGCTGCCTGGTTTAGCCCAAATTCCAGGAAAACCATGTGGGAACCAAATGTCCACAGTATTTGGGGAACGCTGGGAGTGGTAGGAAAGAGGGATTTTGATGCTCAAGGTTTGCAGCGAGTGCAGGAGATGGGGTTTGGGTTGTGTCGTTCTGAGAGATGGGAGCAAAGATTAAATGAGATGTACAGTCCTGGGAGAGGGGAGGAAACCCTGTCAGGTCCCATCTTCCAGGCGACTGCAAATGCAAATTCCCTTTAAAATTTTGGTAGGACTCAAACCCCCTCTTCCACTCCTCCCCCTCCTCTTTTTTATCATTTCAGCAACTTTCTGTCTGAAATTCTTTTTTTTTCCTCAGACCTTCCCAATACTCTTATTGAAGCAGGCAGCCAGGCTCTGCCCAATACATTCCTATCCCAGAAACCCATGGAGACCCTTCTCCAAATTCCCTTTGGGACAAGCACCCACCCTGTGGCTCCATGGCCCCACAAAATCCCACTGCATAAAACCAGCACAAGGGGCAGAGGGACCAGGTCCCTTTTAAAATTCTTTTTCCTGTGGACAAAATAATAATAAAATTCTAATTGGCACAGCAGCCTTTATCATCAGTCTCGTGGTTTAATGAATTCCCAGCTCTCTCCCCAGCAAACAGCTCTGTTTGGTTTCCACGGGAGCAGGCGAGGCCCCCGGAGACATCTGACATGGAAAGCCTAAAAGAAAATCCACGAGTGTCTTTATTATAAAATGTTCACTTTGGGCTGTTAAACTAAGTGGGCTCGTGGCTGAACAGCTTCACAGCTCCTGCTCCAAACATGGGACACAGATTCCCTGCGGAAGGGTTCACACCGTGTTCGTGTTTATCCTTCCCAGGATCTTCCTAACATCCGCCTCGAGATCCTGAAGTGGTGTGGGAATGGGAATGGGAATGGGGAGGATGGTGCTGATGAGGGAGGGTGAGGAGCTCAGGGGCACCCAGGATCCAGCAGGGAGCAGAGCCTTGTGCTGGAGTCAGAGGTGGGGAAGGCACTGACCCATGGATGGACAGATGGACAGCAAGGCAAGAGGAGCAGCAGTGTGAGCTCCAAAGGTTGGTGACCAACCACAAGGAGCTCCTGGGAGAGCCCAGGGGGAGGGAGCATTCCCAGCCTTTTGGTTCCTCTTAGCTCTGCACAGGGCAGGGATAAAAACCACGGGAGGTTTTTCCATGTTTCCAGGAGAGCACAGAACGGCTCCCATCACACAGAGCCTCTGCTCTTCCCTTCCTCACCCTGGTGGCAGTGCCACAGCCAGACCCCCACCCTGGGCACCCACACCACGTATCCAACCTTTGCTCCCAACATTCCACCTGGGAATGAGGCAGGAGAGTGTTTCTCTTTAGGGATGACCACGGAGGGATGGAGATCCCATCACAGCAGGGCTGCTGCAGAGGCGAAAAGGGTTGGTTGAAAGAAAAATCTCACTCCCAGACCAAAAGGAAAGGTTTCAGTATATTTTAATAGTAAAATGATTCTTATTTTTTCAAGCAATGTCCCACCTGGATGAGTCTCAGCAGGATTTTTGCTTCCCGGTCCTGCTGTACCGGGGCAAAGCCTCGGAGGTCGTGGCTGTACCTGTGCAGAACAGTCCCCAAAAACTCACAGCGTGCTGCCAACACCACCAAGCACCTCCCAGGCAACCACCACCACGGCACAGGACTCTGCTCAGGCTCCCGGGGAAAAGAGCAGGAGTTAAAAATTAGCTTTTAATAACAGTCTGGGTTAAGATTTGGAGCAGGCTACAGAAGAGAGGAGAGGCCAAGGTTTTATTTAGTAAAAAGGTACGGACTCAGGTAGCAGAACACCTTACAGTGACTGACTGGGCAGGGAGGGGTGAGGTCAGAGCACAGCCCTCGCTGGGGTTGGGTTTGGGACGGGGAAGACAACAAGGGTGACTGTAGGGGAAGCAGCTTCAGACTCGAACTCTGGCTCCAACAGAATGGATTCAGAAAAATATTGCATGAAAAGCCTCAGGATTTTCGTTCTTTCATAGATGTATATTTACCAGTTTTCACAAAGACTGCAGGAATACGATTATAAACAATAAATTAGGACTTCATGTTGCTATCATTTGGCATAACACAATCAGGCAATTTTTCCTTTTTTAAATATAAGGCAACACAAGCCAACACATAATTTAATCCGTCTTTAGTCAAATTGCTTAACTTTGCTAAGGAGTTACCACTAAAGAACGGGTTATAGTACACTTAAAAGAATTTAAATAATGACATGATATAAGTGTACTAACTTACGCAAGGAGTCAGAAACGTACTCTGCTAAGCTTTGAAACCTAAATATTTGTTACAGCCCAGGACTACACGTTCTAAATTAAAAAAATACAAATAAATGTTTTCTAATTTTCCCATTTACGAAAAACTTTTAAGAATCTCTAGCCAACTATGACGTCACTTCAAAACTTGTTATTTTTTTTAACTTTTTTTTTTTTTTTTTAAATTTTGTATGATGTCTTTTTAAGATTTTTAAACCATGCTCATTAAGGAAAGTTCAAGGAGCAAATACTTAAGGCTTTGTTTTTCCAAGGGCTGTGAGGGAGGCCAGTGGATGGCAGAGGCCAGTGGGTTCACCCATACACAATGCTACTCAAACCCACACTACCAGGCGACATTCATACAGAAATATTACACTTAAAAGTTACAGTGTTTTGCAATATTTTTTTAGCCAGTGTACATAGAAAGAATCAATGCATTTATTTTTTTAAATTTTTTTTCTTCTTCTTCTTCTTTTTTTAAGATTTTTTTTTTTTTTTAATTTCCAAACTTGATTGTGATCATTATGTTCAAGTATTAGTCTCGTTAACAGAGATGAGGAATTTTTCTACTTACAACAAATTCGGCTGTTAGAAAGGAAAGGGATGTTTTGGTTCACTGAGGAGAACACGATGCTGAGGTTACCCAGTAGTTAGTGTCCTACAGTCACTGACTCAACTGGCTGCTGGAAGTGACGTGGGGAAGGAACAGAAGGAGTTAGGCACCGAGACCCTGGGAAAAAGGGATGTTATAAATAGCTTCGCTAATTCCCAGGGAGAAGAATTGTTCCATTAAATCCGCTGGGGTGTTTTGATGGAGAGGAACAGGGGACCATCAATCCCACAGTGGCTTGTGAGAGGAGCTTTGATTCAGACCAACCACCTCCCATCCCACAGCAGGGCTGTGCTCGTGGCACTGGGGATGGGCTGAGCTACACCTCCTCACCCTGACAGCAATTCCAGCTTCCAGAGAAGTGGCTGAACCCTTTTAGGAGTTGTCAGTGGGTCTGGATTCCCTTCACACGAGGCTGGCCAGACTCCTAGCAGCGAGACAACATGAGCTTTGAGGCTGGTGGAAGGGCAGTGGGGAGGGGGAACACAAAGAAAGGCAGCTCCCTGTGGATGCCTTCATCCCAAACCCACTGCTCCCCTCCTCCATACCCTGTCCAGAAAACAGAAAGTGTCAGAAAAATCTGCCAGAGACTTTTGACTTTGGACAAAGTCTAAATGATAAACGTGGGCAAGAAACAGCTGAAAAGCTTCTCCCTCTAATAAAGTCTAAATACATACCCCTAGCTGGCTCTTTTCAAACGTAGGCTCTTTTTTCAATTACACAGGCCTCTAGACAGTGCAAATGGTCAATGTTTAATGCATTAATGAAATGGGCTTTCGAGTTGAAAATAAGCCCTACTCCCTGACAAAATTCTGTTGCTTTTAATCTTGCGAGGAAATTGAGATGGAAATGGAAGCAGCTACGCTACCTCGCTCTCGCCGGAGCTGGAGAACAGACGTGGCTGCGAAACCCTGCAGCAACTCAACCTCAGTCCAGCGAGGATCTGCTCAGCAGAAGGCAAAAAAAAAAAAGCTGCACAAAGGGGGGACTCTGCGGTGAGAAAACAGCTGTGGCGTGAAGTAGTGTAATGAAATTCTTTGACACAAAAGGCGTGTTAAATATTTGATGCATAAAGGAGAGAGATAACATGTAAGCAAAGCTCTTTAAATATACAGTATGTCTTCTTCCAATGGGTACTATAATGATCACACAAGTTTGCAAGTTAAAAACGCCTTGCTTATTAATTAAAATTAAGACTAAAACCTATAATTTTTTTTGTCTGTGAAAGTGACTGCAGCCTATCTATACCCTGGGTGTTGAATATGAAGATTTCGACTATCGGTTGGTTCAGGTGCTCGGTTCATGGGAGGCCGATGAACTTTTCCCAGCACGGCCATGCTCTGGTCTCGGAAGCAGGACTGCTGGAAGTCCCCACTTAGGTAATCCATGGTCTGCATCACATTATTCTGGCTGGATGGGCCAGCTCCAGCTCTGAAATGAGTTCCTCCTGCACAATCCAGCGGCGCTCCCGCTGGCTGTCCCCCGTGGAAAGGCATGGCGAGGTCCTGGGACCCAGAGCTGTCACTGTTGGGCGTGGGCAGAATGTTATTCCAGAGGGGCTGGAAATAGTGCCCATTGGTATATGGCAAAGGTCCCTGCAACCCGTTCACAGGCGGAGAAGGCGTAGGCTTCTCGATGGGGGGCTTCAAGCTGAAGGACTGGCCCATGCACAGTTCTTGAGGGTAGTTGGAAGTTTTGCCAGGGAAACTCTGCCCTGCAATCTCTCTCTGAGGGTGCTTCCCTGCGAGTCCAGCAGGCCCAGCAGCATCCCCACACATTTGCTGCAGATGTGCAAGCTGGTGCTGGTTCCACGCAACCGATTTGATTTCGTTCTGGTAGGCGGGTGGCACCCTGTTAATATTGACCATGGGCACATTAACAGAGGCAGGAGGAATAGCAGCAGCAGCATGGTCGACAGGGTTTACTACACAGGAAGGCATGGGTGTAGGGACATTGTGAGTAGATACCCTGGTACTTGCATTGATAAGCAGGTTGCGACTTATAGGGCTGGGGTTTGCAATCTGTCCCTCACACACTGAGGTAGTGCTAATGCCAGCTCTGGCCTGGCAGAACTGGTTAATCTGGTGCACAATGCTGCTCAGGTCCGGTGGCTGGTTCTGCTGCAGGGTGGCAGCCATAGAGAGGGGAATGGTTGAGGTAGACACGGTCACATTCGGCGGCGCGTCTGCATCCGGCATCTTTCTGCCTCCATGTAAAGCCGGCTGCAGCAGCGGGTTCGGGGCGTGCTGCAGGGCCTGGTGTGCCATGCTCTGAGGGTGCTGCAAGCCCTGCGGCTGCTGCACGTTCTGCGGGTGCGGCAGCGCCTGCGGGATCCCCTGAGGGTGCGGTAAGCTGGGTGGCTGTGGAATACCCTGAGGGTGCTGCGGGATGCTCTGGGGGTGCGGCAAAGTCTGTGCGTGCTGGAGAGCCTGCTGGCGAGCGAGCGCCTGGGGGTGGGATAAAGTGCTTGGTGCAACGTAGGGCGTGGAGGGAGGGTTCATCATCGCCTCTGGCAGCAGCCGCGCGCGCGTCCCGTCAAAGTCCTTGATGATTCCTTTCGCTGGGGATTTGACTATGGCCAGCAGGCCCGTTTTCGTGGTGGCCTGAGACGGGTAGGGGCTGTACCTCTGGCCCGAAGTATCGAGTCCGTTCACAGTACGGCGTATGTGTTTCCTCTGGGGAACCTTGACGCTGTTTGGGAAGATTTTTATAGTCAGTGGATTGTTGGCGACCTTCTTAGCATAAGCATCCAATTCTGCTGGGGTAGGATACTGTGCAGATCTCATTTTCTGTGTAGTGTCCCCTGCGGAGAAAGGAAATTCGTCAGTTCTGGTAAGCAAGGGATCGACCCCAGGGCAAGACAGTCACACAACAAGGGTAAAAAATATCCAAGGAATCAAGAGGCAAGAAAACTTCATCCTGCCAGACCAGCGGGTCGTGTAGCAGATACCTCATTCCCTTTATTACCTGGTGACCAACACAAGCCCCAGGTCAGTTTAAGGCAAGACCTGCCCAGGGGAGCAAAACGAAAACCTGTTCTCATCAGAGTATGTTTGCAGTTGGACAAAAACAGGTAAGGTGTTATCAACATCAGACTGCCTCCAGCTGAAATATTCCTCACAGCTTGCAGTGGTGGGCTGGTTTTTATTCTCTTAATTTAAGCTGCCTCCCCATAGCTCTTCCAAGCCACACTCAATATTTCTACCATGGAATTCAAAATCGGAAAGTTATGAATTAAACATGAAGCCCCTGCAATCCTGAGGTGGGAACCACGATGCGGTGGGCTGACCCTGGCTGGGCACCAGGTGCCCCCAAAGCTCCTCTGTCACTCCCTTCCTCAGCTGGGCAGGGAAGAAGAAACACAGGGTCAGAATAAGGAAGGGGAGATATCACTCACCGACTACTCTCATGGGCAAAACAGACTTGGGGAAATTAGTTTAATTTATTACCAATCCAATCAGAGTAGGGTAATGAGAAATAAAACCAAATCTTAAAACCCCTCCCTTCTTCCTGGGCTCAACTTCACTCCTGACTTTCTCCAACTCCTTAGCACAGGGAGATGGACACAGATGCCTCACCACAGCCTTCCCCATGGGCTGCATGGGAATACCTGCATGGGAATCTCCCCCTCCTTCTGCAGTGCCCTCTGCAGTGCCCTGGGGGTCTGTGCAGAGCTGTTCCTCTCACTCCTCTCTTCAGCTGCAGTTGTGAAGGCTTTTTCCCCTTCTTAAATCTGTAATTCCAGCGGTGTGTCCGTGCTGGGGCTGGCTGGCACTGGCTCCATCAGACATGGGGGAAGTTTCTAAGCAGCGTCAGCATCCCCCCACTGCCAAACCCTTGCCCTGCAAACCCAATACACATCAAAGCTTCAGCTCAAGCCTCCATTTACACCCCACTCCTTTCCTAGGTGCTGACATCTCAAAGCACTTGGAGTGTCTTTCTGTCCATTAGGAAGCTCTTGTCGGCCCAAGCCCAGCAAATGGAAGGAGACTGATTATTTTATGGCCTGCAATTATTTCTTCAGCTGACTTTTCAGGGTGGCATCTAGCTAAGGACAACGTCCCCACATCACATGGCAAAATGACGTGATTACCTCGCAAGATTAAAAACATGCTACTCCTCAGACACAGACAAAAGGCTTCTGGAGACAGAGGTGTGGTTTCACTTCCTCTGATTTACCAGGTATCTACTGGGCTCACAAGCTCCAACTGCTTCTGCAAAGAACTTCAGAAATCTAGGGAAATGCTCGTGTCTCTCTTGCCATAATCATATTCCAAGCAGAGAGTTGGGCTGTTTCCCACCACAGCTCTGCTGCCCAACTCCTCCTATGGGACTCCTGCTGATTTTATAATCTTCAAATAATAGCTAGCAGCTTTGACAATCAATTTAGCTTTTGCTTGATTTCTGCCTGCTCCCCCCCCACACCTTGCAAACAGTTCACTGGAAAAAAATGCCCATCCTTTTTCCTAAAATTTTCAGCATCCCTGTGCTATCTGCTGCTGTGCTGAGAGAACAGGGAATGTGGTAGCCACCCAAGCCCCATATCTGGCCCTCTGACCCAAGGAAAACAACGCTCCAGCAAAGAGCTCGCTGCTCCCAGGCAAACAGCCCTCCCTCTTGAAAATCCACCTCTGATTCTTTTAAGCAAATTGCCTCCAAAAGATGAGTGCCAGCCACTTCTCTCTTTGCATCCTGCAGCTTCCCGTTGTCACGGGTGAGGGAGAGCAGCTCTGCTCTAAGAGCTCTCACTTTCAGAAAGGAAGGGTCAGAAAATGGAAAATAGGATGGATACCAAAAGAAAGGTTAATTATAGAAGAATCAAAAATATCTTTTGTGAAATAAGAAGCTTTACGAGCAGTTTGTCTTACATCTCTAGCACAGCTCGTACCACGGCGCCAGTTATACTTGTACTCCCTGTGCTGTCCAGACACTGGCACATATCATCCCTTTCTCTTAATCAAAGGAAATATTAACCCAAACATTCTCTCTGTGCATATCCCCGTACCTGTCTCTGCAGGCAGGTGGTTTATATCTGCCCTTTTGAGTGAGCTGCTGTGCTCCTAACAGAGAAGAGAGCCTTCGAATGGCATTTGCCAGTGTTACCCTGCCTCAAAAGCCATGGCCTTCATGAACTCCCAACCTTTATTTTTAGCATTGCCCATGCTCATTAAGATCTGTTTCTTCCCCAAGACATGACCCTGGCAACCTCCCATGAACCAGAGAAGAACCAAAGGACAAAGGAGCCCATACCTGTCTGTGTTATGGTTTATGTTATGCTAGGAGACATTGTCACATTCTATTTTCAGATGAAAAATTAAGTAGATACTTTAAGACGCCTTTGCCATCAAAATTTCCTAGCCTGGTTTACATTTCTATAGGCAAACCAGCGAATCAAGTGGTAAATATAAACACTAAACAGACACAGTGAATATTCTCTTATCCAATCACCTGTTTTTCTGTTACACAGAAGTTCCAGGAAGCAGCTAAAACATGTATGTTTGAACAGGCTGCACCCATCAGTCAGACACACCTCTAATCCCAAATCTGGAAGAACTCCTTCCTCTGATGAGAGAAAATAACCCCTCAGTTAAATGACAACTCATTTAGGCAAACCATCTTCTGAAGCCCTCGGATGGGATCTTCTGAGCTCAACCACCATTCCAAACAGCACCTGGTTTACGTACAGGTAAGATGATGTTCCTCTGACTACAGGCTAACTCAGCCATGTTACTCAGGCCTGAAGGTGATGTATTTCTGAGAGCCCCAATGTGCTTTGCTAGTAGTTCCATAGGCAAGACTCCATGACTGCAATAATTAAGGCAGTAAAATATTAGGAGAAAGGCGTTATGGGGTGAGCGAAGAGTCTGAATATCCCATACAAATATCCTACAAACCAATAAAGAACAATTAGTTCTGGTAACTTAAGTGAATGGAAAACCTGCTAGAACAGTCTGAAAGAAAATGCTGGTATTGGAGTATTATCATCTGTGTGCAAGAGCAAGAAACCCAGATCAGGCCATAATAAAATGATGAGGCAATGGCGGAGGAAGAAGCTTCATTAAGAAAACAATGGGATGAGCTCCAGGAAGCTCCCTAATGGTGAATGCAAGGCAGAATACTTCTACTGAAAAGTAATTATTTCATGTTTATTATAAGGCAAAGCTGTGCATATGAGCAATTACCCCAATAAACTGGTGAACTGCAAGTTCACAACTCCTATAATCCCATGGCAGCCGAGTCCTCTGGTCACACTCCTGGTCTCACCACTGGAGCTGTTTTTGTCACGGAATGAGACAGATTTCCCTGCCTCACCTCAGAACTAATGGAACATCTTTTAAGTGCATTTCACATTAAGACTTTAAAACCCACTGCTTTTAAAAGCTGCCTATGGTTAAATTTTCATTATCATTAAACAAAATACAAACAGGCCTTCAGAATTGCTACCCTAATGAGAGCTCCTGCATTGGGACAAGCCAGAACCAGCTGTGTCCAGCTTCTGCATAAAAACCTCAATTTCAGCAACTTCTCTAAAGGCTTTACAGGAAGAGCCCTCCCAAAAAGACTCAGTTTAGCTGATGATCCCCTAGTTCAGTCCAACCTCCCCTTTTCTGATGTCCCCTCCAAAGCAACAAAATACTTCCTAAGAAGCACCTTTCACTTGATTTTGCACCATTGTCACAAAATAATGACCCTTTTTCTCCCCAGAAGGTCTGGCACTGCTGCTATGTCACACAGCAGCTGCAGACACAGCCTGAACAATCTTGCCTCAAATATCCCAGCAGACCAGTCAGGTTTATACTGGAGTCACTGGGAGGAAGGAGAGAATATTGGAGCCAGTGAGAAATCCCCTGCGTGGAAAAGGATCAATTACAGGGTTAGCCTGAACTCAGGCTGGAATTCAACAAAAAATACTGAAACTGGAAGTCCTGCAGTCATCAGTTTCTAAAGGAAAAAATATGTGCATATTAATCTACCAAACTCCTACTGTACAGACTACCTTTGGAAATCAGCCCCTTATTAGAGAGTGAATATGGGAAAAAAAAGAACTGAGCTAATGTGGATTCTTATGCACTAATAAAAAGTCAGATCCAGAAAACTACACTTAAAAATTATTAACACAAACACTGTAAATCTGAAGAAAGGCAATCCCGTGGAGTTCTGTGCCTTTTATAAAAGCAATAGCACTATTATTACAGCCTGCTTCCACCCCCCATCGAAAGTCACAAGTCACTGTTCATTAAAAAACGCTCATTAACTCAGCTCTGCCCTGGCCAGGGGCTGGGCTACTCATGCATCTCCAGCATGAGAGAAATGCACCAATTAATTGTGCCCACATCTGCAGCGGGGCTGAGCGAGGTCTGTACCAGCAGCCTCATCTTCCATATAAATCAGAACAAACCCAACAGCTGAGCATTACCACTGCCAGCCCGTGCCTGCCAGCTACTTTATGTCCTAAATTCTTTGAAATGCAGTTCCCAAAGCTCTTCACTGAGCACGACACAGCAAAGCTTTCAGCACATGGATCAGCAGATCTCCAAGAAACAGCATCAGGTACCATCAGGTGAGGAAAGCTGCCCAACATACCAGCATGTTGCCTTGTAAAGCTGTAATTAGCAAATACCTGATTTATGCACAGCTGCCCTCACACGAACCTCAACATTTTGCTTTCAGAACTAAGCTCTGCCAAGGAAACCTCACGCAATGCAGGGACCTGGGCATGTCCTCACCCCACAGCCGGTCAGCAATGCTCACACTGGAAATGGGAAAGAGAAAGGAGGGGATGCCCAGTTTGGTGCCATCACCAGTGCTTTGGTGAGTGAAGATTTTTACTGTTGCTGAGTGTCGTTACAATTTCCAAGCCCATGGAGTCAGCAAAAGTGCTGTGGGGGAGCTCAGGTGTTTATGTGAACCGTGTCAGTCACTTCTGGCAGGACCAGGACCCTGAGCACGTCACCCTTAACTGTAAAATTGTCTTCCCTATTTATTTTCTGTAGCATCACAAGCCTCACTATATGAACAATTTAGCTAAAAGTGGACTGTAAATCACTTGGGTTTATAAAGCAAAGAGTGCATCAGCAAAGTGAGATCTCCCAGTGCACATTTCAAATACAAGAGACAGGTCACTGCCCTAAGAACCAAGTACACAGACCTTACATAGAAACCTTGGCATTTCTGAAATTTCAGCTGAACAATCAATGTGCTACTTCAGTGATAAAGAGGAGAGACAGAGTAAGAGTTAAAAAAATCTCTAGTCAGTAAACTTACATTCCCAAGCACGAGCTGTTCTTGAAAATACCAGTACAACTATGAAAAAAATGACTGAAGTTATCAAAAAAGAATTATCAGAGCACTCTGCAGACATATTTTCACAGGCACCAAAGAGACATCAGAAAGAAGACGGAAACTTTGAACTTTAGTAATTTGGGCTAGCTCACTAATATTTGCAGTATAAGCCCCAGGTATGTAGAGCAAGAGCTGCTGACCTCAAAAGGTTTGCATTAGACTGATCCAACTTTTATTGGTGTCTACGAGTAATTGCACAAAGGGAAGTGAAAAAGACTGAGGAAAAAGTTGTGTTGAGAAGCAAATCAGCTGGCACACTTTTAGCACAAAACCTTTTCAGCAGAGAGGCACAAATCTCACAGGAACCTCACTTGCTGCATCCTGCTGTGGTTAAAATTAACCTTTGCAGAGCCAGGAACAGAGGAGAGCTTGCTGCACTCACGTGAACCTCCACAGCCATTTCTTAGAGCCATTAGTGACAGATGCCTTGAAGGCGTTAACAAAAGAAAGACTCTACATTGAATAGTTTTTTCACTGTATCCTAAATGTTTGTGTCACAGCGGTACCAGAGCCAGATTTAACAGTTAACCACATCCTGCAGACAAAACATCACTCACATTTCTGAAGTCCAGTGTTCATCTGCGTGTAAGAAAGAAGCTGAAAGGAGAGGTCGCCTGGTCCTGGCAGACAGGCCAGCATGGCAGACAGGCACTAACACAACATGGGGCATTCACTCCTCTGCACACTGCAACAACAGAGAGACAATTCAAAGTTATAATACAAGGAGGAACAGAGAAAAGAAAGTGGCAAAGAGCCATCCCTGGGTGAAGGCCTGACCAAGCACAGATGCGCGACCGCTGCTCCAGTCCTGACTGCATCTCCTAACGGCAACGGAAATACTTCAAGAACTGGGTCATCTGCAGGGTTAAAACCAAAATAGCTGCCTCGCTCTCCTCTGCTGCTTCACACACAGAGAATAATCCATAACTCTGTCCTCACATCTCAAAGGCAGTTGTTATGAATGGTAAAGAAACCACCATCACTCATTTCACTATGTTGAAACGCACTGGTATCCACCAAGGCAACTTCTCAGGAGAAACCCTGTCAACTGCTCTTTTGCATTTAACAGAAAGGCATGGCATGCATAAATTGAAGGCAAAGTATGCAGCACTCTGCCTTGTGGCAAGATTAAGCTGCATGCTATAGCTTGTAATTTCTGTGGTCCATTAAGGCTGAAAGATGAATGGCTACAACTTCCTTCATTTCAGCGGAGACTAGCTAACCCGAGCTGCTCTGGGGAAGACAACAGCAAGCTGTGCACAAAGGGGCTGCAGAGGTGCCACCATCCTCTTCTGTTTGGTCCAGCACTTTGGAAATCAAACCTCGAAAGGGAGCACTAAAGCTCTTTGTACTTAAACACAATTCCCCTCAAATCCCACCACTGCTGTGCAAAGAGGGATCCCAGCAACAAGGCTAACTGGGGCTCCAAGTGTCCAATGTTACTAGAATTACAGAGATTTAAGTTGGAACAAGATCTCTATAAGCCATCTGGTCCAAGCCCCTGCTCAAATCCTCTTGGCTGCAGCACTTAAGAAAGTTCTGGGAAACAGGGTGACAGAACCAAGCTGGAGAAATCAGTAGATGTTTTCTCCTTGTCCAGATGTCCACAAGCATCAGTGCTGCTATACAGAGCAAAACACCTAAGGAGCAGCTAGAAAAGTTTTGGGGACTTGTTATATGACCTCCAAAACATGGGAAGAATTGAAGGATTCAAGACTTGTAAGCTGATTTAGTTTTAGTCATTGTTTCACAAACCCCAATTAAAACAAGTGGGGAGGCATTCAAAGATCACAAGGGTGGGAAGGAGAAAGCTCGAGCCCAGACATGAGAAGCCACATCCGCCAAAACCTCTCAGAGGCCACTTCTGGAAGAGTCTCACTGTTGAGACGGCACAAACAAGGCGATGACAGCGATGTGAGACCGTCAGCACCGCCACCTTCATGCTCCAGAAACCTCCAATACCAGACTTCTAAAAGAGTCTTCTAAAAGACTCGAATGTGAAACCTCACCTCAGACCACCAGCGCAGGTCAGACTGCTCATGGAACACTGGCACCAACAGAGCGAACAGCGTGGACTCAAAGCTTTTCTGCAGCACAGCAATTACTCACTGTGTACAGTTCATTAGCTCCATGTTTATGCATCTCCTCAGCTCAACACGCAAAGGTTGATTAAACCAACGGCCAAGAAATCTCATACAAATATTAATTTATGAGAGCTTCCGCATCTTCACTGAGCAAGTGCTCTCCAAAGCTGACCGAGTGCGGCTGAGTGAGCCTGTTGGATGTCACTGTGACTAACAAAAATAGTTTTGGGCACTGAATGTCAGCCTGACAACTCCAGGCTGTTGCCCGCTCACCCTTCCCACACAGGGTAACACGGACCTGGTGCCGTGAGAAACACAAACATCACCTCACCAAGGTGCAGGGCTGACAGCACAGCCACCAACAGAGCACGTTTGTATTGTTCTCCTCTTCATTCCTAGGAGACAGCGACAGTCAGCACTGCTAGAAGTCCAAGATCTGTAAAACCTCGTAAAATAAACCTAAACCTGGATTTTCTTCTCATTCTCTGAAGGAGATGGAGTTCTCGGAGTCTTTCAGAAACGATGACTGAAGACCTGTCACATCCACGACATAAAGGAATTGCCTGAGGAACTAAAAAGTTGCTCGACCTTTATAGAGGAGATTCAGTCGTGACTGTGGGTATGCAACATTCAGTGAAACTTTGCAAACAGCCTGTGGGCAGCAGTTTCTCGTCCCAAATCATGCCCAGCAAGACCAGAAAGACAAAACAAGAATCCAGCTCCTTTTAATCAGAAGACAAAACCACTGTGAGTTGTCAGAGCTTTACCTGAGTAAGCAACAGAAACACCCACAGTCAGCAAGAAAAAAATAATAATTGTATTTTCCTTTTTTCCTCATTTCATCAACTTCAGAAGGCTGGCACAAACAAGACCTATTTCTCAGTGAAAAGCAGACAAACAAAATTAAGAGCCTTCAACTGCAGACAGAAAAACAGATCACACTATTCCCATATTCACCTGAGCATCCACCTTTTACTCCAATAATGTTTGACGCCAGCCCAGGATTCACTTCCCGTCCCTGCAGGCCCGAAGCAGGTCGGTGTCTAAAACATTATTTAATTGATGGCAAGTTTGTGTGCAGCCCTGAAAGAGCACAGCCGTGCTCTGACTGAGGGAGCAGCATTTCTGGCAGCAAGATGCAGGGAGGGTTTGCTCACCTGCTCCATCATTAACGCTCATTAGAGCCTGAACTGTGACGCTCTCAGAAAGCCTCTTGCTGAAGTGCCCCAGCAAGGTGCACACAGCAATAAACAGGATAATGGCACATTAGGAGAGAGAACAAGTGATTAGGAGTGGTCACAGCATTCACCTCGGACTAGCCAGGCTCCTGCTGCATGACAGTAACGCTTCCTTGAAGGTCAAAACATGTATTTACAGAAGCTTTAGCTCCAATATGGAGAGCAATGTTTCAGAGAGAGCTATAAAGGCAAGTTGTTCCCGCAGGCAAATAATCGTTTTAGGTAATGCCAAAGGTTCATAAAAGACTGGGGTGGCAACAATGATTTTAAAAGAAGTACTGGACTTACAAAAATAATTTGAAGTGGAAGCCTAAAATCACTCTTTTAGCTTGATTTGCAGTAACCAAATTGATGACATCTAGGTCACTGCTGAGCATTAGAAAAAGAAATTCAGACTTGTATAGAAGTGCTGACTGTAACTCCATCGCTGAATTTCTTATTATAATTAAAATCCTGCTTCAGTTTTTATTCTCTATGAAATCAATACAGGTTTTCAAAATTGAGATCTCAGTATTTGAAAACAAATGCATTTGAAACATCTTGACAAGCACCTATTCATTTTTCCTAGTTAGAAATTAATTAACATTTATTCCCTTTGAGATACTCAGCACCTGACTACTACTTTCTGACCTGACTCTTCCTCAGCATGAGCTGGCACGGACAACTCCAACTCACCATCAGCTAAAATGAACTGAATTTGAGGTGAGCACTACTGGCTGTCTCACGATTGGCAGCTGGGCCCATCAACCCCTCCTGCTTGGGTTTATTCTTTCAAATCAGTCCAGAGCAGGAGATGAACTTGGCACATCAGGACTTCTCACTGGCAGTTCTGGCTCCACGGTGGCGACTTGTGTGGGCACCAGCACCTGCAAATCTCCAGCCCCTCCAAGGATGAATGGTGTGCTTCTGGGAGAATGGGAATGGAGAGGGATTTTGCACTGTACCAGGGTCAGTAACACTGTCATCTAAACCAGTCAGCTGCAAACCGGAGAGTGATCTGACCAGTAGGCTGTGGCACCCAGCCATGGAGGGCTGTGAACCGTGAAAACCCTGGTTTTTAAATTGCATTTTAAACAGATTCTGTACACTGCCAAACGCAGCACAACGAGCTCTGTCTTGAAAATATATATATATGAAAAAATAGAAAGCATATTTCTAGAGGAAAACAATCATTAGATTGGAATAAATAAATAAATACCCCTCTTTGAAGTGATTTTAATCTAATCTGGCTGCGCCCCTCCCTTCTTCCTGCACACGTACTGCAGGATGCTCCACGAAATAGCAGGTTTAGACATGTGAACAGATTTTTTTTCTCCTAAGATTTATTAATAATTAAATCAAAGCATGTTAAGCTTAAGAGGGATTTGCAGTGCTTGGGATTTGGGGGGTAATTGGCACATCCTCACAACAACTATTACATTCAGCCTTACCTGCATTGTCAGGGTGTTTTTTGGCCCAGGCAGCACAGTGTCCCCTGCCACCACAAGACTCACCAGGATGGATGAACTCATATCCACTGCCCAGGGACACCCCTGGAGAGCTAGGAATCAGTTCCAGCTAAACTTACCACAATATTGCCTTTCTTGACTTAAAAATGTATCATTTTCTGAATTATATCAACGTTTTTATTGCCTCTGTGCTTCTCAGACCAGGGCATGCTTTTACAACCCAGAGTAAAAGCTAAGTGTAAAGCAGCTACTAGGAAATTTCTAGTACAGCTTTATCATCACATAAATGGAACCACATATACAGTTATTGCCAAGTTTTTAGATACACCAGCCTCCAAAGCTCCCGAGAGGCCTTACAGGGTGAGAACACAAAGGAAACAACTCCCCACAAACCACCCCTGGCCCGTGAAACATGGGAACTTGGTTTAGAGGCAAGCAAGCTGGTGAAGTCTAAAGTTAGGTTCCTGAAAGTAAACACGCACGTTTGAAATTCCGCTATTAACTGCGGGCTCGTTCACAAACCCCCGAGGCCAGGAGGAAGCGGGAGCATCCACCCACACGCCAAAGAAAAAGCTCCAAACTATTCCAAGTTTCCAGCACCCTGGGGTCCCCTAAGCCGCTGCGTGAGGGTTGTTAAAGGCTCGTGGCTGCTACGCTTTGCTTCTCCTCTGCTCTTTAGTCACAAGGTAGCTCCGTGAAGCTTCATATCCAGCGTGAAGTTCCAGAGCCACCGGCGGGATTTACGGCAACCCCCCGAGCGCACGCGGCACATGCCAAGTTCAGAACACGCAAATGCTGCAGGCAACAACAAAAAACTAACCGGGGTTGTGAAGTTTCTTTGGTACAAATGTCTGCAAGAGCTTGCCAGGAAACATAATTGAATCCGGGCCAATTTTCATGCTCCGAGGGAAACTCAGTGTCTCATTTACCCCCCGGCAGGCTGCTCAACACCAAGGAGAATAATTCCTTTTCCCTCTCCCAAAGTAACCTAAAATGTAGGGGTTTCAAAGACTTGTTCATGTCAATGGCAGACACTGAACCCTCCTGCCAACCTCAGCATTCAATACAACTCCTTCCAGGCAGTCATGCTTTGCTTGACAGTGTCTAGACCCATCCTGCAGGCTTCCTGCCTTTTTCCAGCTCTCAAACTCCCCTTTATTCTTGGGCACTTACCAGAATGGCCCTTTCCCAGGACTGCTGAAGAGCCAGAGATAAATCTTAGTGTTTCCTGGAAGAAAATTACCAAACTAGCGCTGTATTCATCACCGGCTGGTATCACATCCTCTTAATGCCTTATAAATGGAAAACTGCAAAATAGTGGGCAGAGAAGTTGCCCTCTGAAACGGCAATAAATCACAACAGCATCGAGTGTACTTGGGGATAAATAAATATAAACTGAACAATAGAAAGTCGCCTCTTGTAGCACAGGGAGTGCACTGTCAGCACCTGCCAGCGCAGGACCTTTGGCTTTCTGCATTCAGGTGGACCTTTTGTGGAGCCCTTCAACAGTTTCGATCCAAATCAATTTTTGCTTCTTGCCATTTAATTAACTATGATTTTGCTTGTAAACCACGTCACCTTTTAGGCTGACCTCCATTTATAACGTTACTCAGGCAACAAAATTCAGTGGGGAAGGCAGAGAGAATTTAAATGCTGCCATAGCACAACTCTGCTCCTCTCTCGGAGCTGGGATGGATACGCCCAACAGGGAAGAAAAGGAAGCAGCTTTGGGATAACAGCACTTAAATGGAATATTGTTCATATCACACCCATCATGCCCAAGGGCTACCACTTAAGGCTTCTAGGTGAGCAATTTGGAACAGGATGCAGTGCACTAAAAAAAGCCAAGGAGGCGGCTCTCAGCTTCGGGTATTGCCATGTGTGACATCAGCTCCATCAAATTCACTCCTCAGATAAAGCAGCAGCCAGCTCAAGGCTATGATCTTAAGAGTTTAAAAAGCCTTTTTTAGGTCTGTCCCAAGAGATTATTTTAAAACACAGTACTACGCATCTGCTGAGGAGCAGAACAGTTGGCTTTAATTCTAAGATGGATTTTTACATAGCTTCTGACCTTTCATCTAATTGAGGCCTGACGAAGAAAAAGAAGAGGAAAAGCTATACGTCACTTCAGTTATTAAAATCCATCAAGCTCAGACTTTAGCCTTGGGATAACCACAGCCAAAAAATTGACTTGCAAGTAATTATCACTGCTATCTGCAATAAAAGTTAATTGGACATAATTGAACTAAAGCCCTAATCTGAATGAAGCTGTTGCTGGCAAGAAGCCTGCTCCTGCCTGCACTCAGCAAATGGAACTGCTAGCAGGAAAATGGACAAACACGAGGCTGCTTTACAGTCTGCCCACTGCAAATCAGAGCAGTTCTGCAAACAGCTCGTTAGCTGGGCCAAGATAAAGCCATTATGAGGGCCCGTCCTCACCAAACACACCCTTCAACTACACCCAAACAGGGCGATGGCACAGAGTTTCAAAAAACGAGTTTCGGCTTTACTGACCTCTTAATTACAGGCACTGAAACATAAGATTCACGTCACCAGACGCTGGTTTTATCAGCCCCCAAACGCTGTCAATACCAGTACAAATAATGTACTTTTTGAGCACGTAAAGATACCGACTCAAAAGGTTTTCAGTGCTGATAATTTACCACCTTCATGCAGTTCAATAGCCTTTCCTGTTGTAGGACCAGCTTCTTTCATCTCTGCAGCAGAGCAGACAATTAGCTGCTTTCTGTGTTCAGCCCATGCAGGTGGCTGGGGGAAGGGAGCGTTCAACTCAATTCCTGCTGATTCGTCCATTTATATTTTGCATTTTTGTTAACTAACAGACCAGAAAGTGTCGTCAAACCCCATGCTACTTCAGAACTTCTTTACAATTTTAATTATTAACACTCTGTCCTTCACCAAAGCATATCAAAGCACTTAACAAACATTACTGAAGCCACATAACCACTCTGACACAGGCAAAAATTGCACACTACTCCTTTTACAGATGGCTCCAGGTTTTTTGACCATATTTATGTTACAGCAGCGGTCTCCTGATGATGGACTAGTCTGTGACAGGAGAGGTGGAGGGAAGTATCTGGCTCACCACAGGTTCCTGACATAATTTTGGATGACGCATTTAATCACCTGATGCCACGGTCACTCTTTGTTTAAAGGACAGCAGTGGGTGACAGTTTTCTACCACTGAGGACTGTGAAGACAAGTGAAACTGCAGAGCACTTAACACCACTTTGACTTCTCACATCAGGCTTACAAGGTCACGGTCTGGGCAGTCTCCTGGGGACAAATGGACACAGATCACCTTTCCCTGTCCTGAGCACCACTTGCTCGCCCCTGCTCTATTGCATCTTCACAGCTCAGAACAGAACTTCTTAGCTCAAGAAAGCTGCAACGAAGAACCAGTGACATCAATTCCCTTTCATGACCCAAATCAGTGGCTTACTTTACTTTGCTCAAAGCCCTCACCTCTTTTAAAGAGTATTTTTAGATTTAACTCTGTATTCTGCAACGTGGCAGGAGCTGACAGACAACACAGGCGTAAAGTAGGTCTTGCCAGGTGTTGCAGGCCACTCCTAAGGTGAAGGAAAGATGTAGAAAAGACAAGTCAGGACGATTGTAGGGCCTGGCCAAAGCTTCAAAGGAGGATTTCTGGCTGTGCTTGAAACACAAATACTAGTGGTCAGTTGTGAGACAGATGAGATACTACTTTTACCATGGGAACATATGCAAGAAATAGGAAAATCGACCTGCCTGAAGTCAAAAGCAATTTGAATAACTTTGTATCTGCCTCCTCTCAATTTTCACTACACTAAAGCACTCTGACTTTAATTAATTTCCTTTCTCCTTTTATATGGTAACTTCCAACTTCAAATTTTTCATACTGTACTGGTGGGAAACTGGGATGAAGTCACAGCCTGGCACGTATCTTAGCTATATTCCAGGATGCCTATGGCTCCATGGATATTTGGGGAGGGAGCAAAGGATGCTGCAGTTGAACCACAGCAGCAAAGAACACAGGCCAGGTAAACACAGCACTGTCATCAAAATAACTCGCCCAGGATAACAGCCTTACAGTTTTATTTTCAAAATGCAAAACAGACTCCCTACCCACCACTGTAACATTCACAAAAGATCCCATTTTCCTCAAGAAGATATTGTCAGGCACAAACAAACAGTCCTTCCTCCAAAGCACCCATTACCCTCAGGGCAAACTAAACCCAACTTCTTCCTACATGCTCTAGCAGCAGCATCTCTTAACATCATAGCAGCTCTAAAATATGGAACAAGACTTACAGACACGAGTGTGCCTGTTCTCATGTGAACATGAGGGAAAATTAAGGTTAGTTGAGATGACTTCCATCCAAAGGAAACCCAGAATAGCCCAGCCTCTACCAAACTACAGGATGCTGCTGCTCACACATACCTCAGTGGAGGTACCATGCATTCTCACCAACAGACATTCTCCATCCTTTATGCAACTTCCTTCTGCCTTCAAGTGATAAGAAACCAAAATACACACTGACCCCTTTCCCATAGGGGACAGCCTGCAGTTATAACCTCAACATCCTCAGCAGGAACAGGGTTATGTGCAGCTTTCCTACGTGTTCCACATGTGGGAGAAGCACGAGGTTGTAATTCTGGGCTTTACTTTACCACACAGGACGTGCAAGAATTGTGAGCTTCCTCATGCCACTCGTGGGCAGAATTCCTCCCTCTCGGCTTTCTTGCTTTTCCAAATATGAAAAGGAAGTCTTAGGTACAGCAAACAGCTGCCTAGGCAAAGGGGAAAGGAAACATGAAACAGTTCCCTCTCCTGTGGCTGCTTCACAGAGATCACCATTTTCATTATCTCCTCTCACTCCACACTCACTCTGTAAAAGCCCTGAATTAAAGTCTTAATCATGACTTACAGAAATCCTTGTGGCTACACATGACAGAAGGAAGACAGTTTTTCCTTCTAAAATATCGTTAGAAGTTACGGATTACGACAGTTCCTGGGTAGGAAAGCAGCTATCTTCCCCTGTTTATTACAAGCTGATTATTTTAAAAAAAAATAAATTCAGAGCTAACTTTGAACAAATTTTACCTCTATTCAACAGACAAACAACAGAGCAGACATTTGTTAGCTATTGAAAAATATGTTTTGAGTCCCGTTTTAAAAATAGATTCACTTGAAAATGAGAAATATTTGCAAATAAGATGAGGCAGAATGCATTATACTTCCTACAAAACAAAAACCGAACTTGTATATAAAGGAATAAAAATAGGAAGTGACTCACTTTTGGACCAGGTGTGCTGATGGTGTGTGAACACGGGCTCATGGGGAGGATGGATTTTGGTTTGCACTGGTCATGCATGTGAACCATTCACTGACAGTTTGGCTTAGTATTTATCTCTCTGGACACTGAATTATGGTCCCACACGTGGTGAAATTTTAACAGCCCATTTACAAAGCCAGGGGTGAAAAATACATTTTTAAGATCCAAAACTGGAGATCTCCGTCTGATTGTGCACAGCAACAGAGCTTCCTGCTGGACCACGAACACATCAGCTCTTGGATACACATTTTATCATTTGTAAGGGCAAGATAAGACCTCCTTCTGTAGCTGGAGATACCGTGCAGCCAGCTGCAAAGATGAAAAGCACTTTAAGAACCTCAAACAGAAGCTGCAATGCACGTACAAAACACCCACCCAGCAGAAAATAGAAGGAATCAGGTGAATACCAAAGAGCTGGACCAGACACTTGGGATGGTGTTCTCCTGTCAACCTTCACAACGAGGTGCTGGTGTCCTGCTGGCTTGTCCTGACACAGACCTAATGTCCTTATCAATCTCCCAGGAAACTCAAAAGCCACCTCGGAACAACTCAATAGAAAGAAGGACAAGAAATACATTAGTTGTGAGCTGCTGTAAAAAGTCTGCTATTCTCAGTGCTTTCCTGAGAAGCATGAAAAACAGCCACTTGCACAGCTGGCAGTTCAAAACAGCCACAGGGAAAGCAACACGAGTGTGCAAGGTGCCTTCAAAGCCTCTGCACACCACAAGCACCAGAGGTTTTTGTCTGAAGACCTAATAAAACATTTCAGCACGATCTCACCTGACTCCTTCAGCAGTTGCCAACACACCACCTTTACCCAAAGTTTATATTCACAAAATACTTTTTTTCACAGAAAGTTTTACTGACTACAGGTGAGCAGGATGTTTTTGTTTGCTTTTGTGCATCTTTCCTCCTCTGCACTTGCCTTTTTCTTTAAAAAAAAACCCCAACACACACAGAGCAATAAATAAATCGTACGGGCAGGACACAAAGGGAGCTGAAACTGTACCACAGGCAGGGAGATCCCTTTGCACTGCAAACACAACGTGGCTGTGTGGGAGAAGAGAACAAACGCTGCTGCAGCCTGCACCTCAACAGCAGCCAGAGCACAAAGCTGCCTGCACCAAGGTGAGCTCCTGGTAACCCATCTCCAACAGCCCTGACCTCCACTGTGCAGCTCCCTCTAAAAGTATCCCCAGGATTTAATTTCCAATTTGTCTTTCCAGCCACGGAATTGCTACAGTCAACACATTCAAAAAGGTAAATTTTTCTACCTTCAATTAACTGCATTAGTAGTGTTTATAACTACGTGATTGATAAATGCTCTACAGAAGCTGTAATTAATGTATTTTTTCCTTGGAACACACGCCGAACCCCTTGGCGCTCAGACACTTAATGAAAAGCAATTTATCAACTTGCTTTGAACAGCTGAATCTGACTCCTTAATGCAGAGAAGTAACACACTTTGCTTTAAGCACCAGCACTCCGAGAAGGGAACGCGCACCGCGACACTCCGAATGCCATCAGACTCGGCTGGGATTTTGATCGGGATGACAGCGACCAGAGCGCTCATCTCCCTGGGTATGATTCAGTCTGGCTTAACTGGGATCCTTTCCTCCTGGGATGCAGTCGAGCAGGAGATTTGTGCAGATGTGCTTTTGCAGGATGGGGGGGTCGGGAGTGCCTCTTCAGGACACGGGACAAAGTTCCAAATTCTCCCATGCCTGGCACGTGTGTCCCGGGAAGCAGCAGCAGCTCCGAGTATTTCAGCCTGGACATGTGTTCAGCTGCTCACAAAGCAGACAAAAATAAAGTGCTTACAGAGTGTTTGAATGCTAATTTCTCAAATTGAGCATTGCTTTCTATAGTTGACATATGCAAAAAAAAAAAAAAAAAAAAGGGGGGGAAAAGAAGCATTTAGGAGAAAAAGTTTGACATCACAGAATATTTTACGTTGGTATTAACCACTGGAGGGGATTAATCAACCTTCAAAGCCTAAAATCTAAACTCCCATTTCTGGGAGTATAGGCTAGAGATTTCCAGTATAGAAACTGGTCTGTACTCCATGTGGCAGACGGAACGTAAGGATTACTTATTTCCATTGCACATGTAAGTCTGTTTCCCATTCCTGCAGGGTCCTGCTCTCTTCCATTTGTCTTTTGATGCAGATAAAAGCTAATGCAGATTGCAACTGCTGATACAGAGAAAGGCGCAAGACACAGCGAGCCTTTGGACTAAGGAAAAAAGGGACTCGGGTCCAGACTGCTCGAGCACGTCAAGAGATTGTCTTTGAAACTATAAAACTAGAAATGAAAGCGCTGCGTTTTTATTTGATTTGATCAAAGAGACTAGAAAGGAGAGGGGGGGAAAAATCACATCTTATAGATGCAGGGTAGCATTTAACTACTTCACACACGATGTGGGACCAGCTGATCCCATACAGATATGAATTTGGAAAAAAACCAAAGAGGTAAAGTCACTCCAGCTCTGCAGACACTGCCTGCACAGATCACTGCTTCAGGCTCTGCAAAGAGCAACAGGAACCTGTTTCAAAGCCAGAAAGCCACCGGAAGCACATACCCAGCCCTTGCCACGGGCACAGGTTTCCAATCTCCAGTGAAGAGCAGAGGAGTGAGCTCCTGTCAAATCACAGAAAACAGACTCCGAATGTAACAGCTACTTGAATAAATCACTGATTACTCCCTGTTCCAGTGCTCTGACTGTGGGATAGCAGCACACCGTGGCAATCTTCCCAAGGAGGGCTATGGACTGCAGGCTGCAAAGGGACAAGACCAAAATTCTTGAAGGGAGCATCTGCTCCAACACGTGCTTGGCACCAGCAGAATGAGACTCTGCAGAAGTACAAATGGCACTACAGGTAGCAGCTTTGCAGATCCCAAATTGCAGCACAGAAAAAACAGATACCTATTGCTGCCACATTCCCTAAGAGAACAGATTTTAAGTATCTGCTCATGGAAATTTCTAACTGCAGAAGGGGAACCATTTAGATTGCCTCTGGGCTGAAACCATCTAGGTCTTTGCCTTTCACTAAAAATTAAGCAGAAGTCATTTTAACGAGGCAGGCAGACAACAGTCTTGCACAGGAGATCAAAAAGCTCTCCAGATGTTTATTTTAAATGAAATTCAGAAGCCAGTATAAACCAGATTTTAAACACTGAATAATCCTTACCATAATTTGCATGAGAAAAACAGGCAAAAGGTTCCATCCTACTGCTCTGAAACTCTCCAGGAACATGCAGGGTTGGATTTTGTTCCTAGATTCTTCAGATAAGAATCTGAAATATGAACAGCCCCACACTGCAATCTGATGGCTGTTAGGAATGTTTTTCCCCTGTGCTGAACACTCAGATGCTCAACACATACACACATGGGCATCTCATGTGAAGGAAGTCTCTGACCTTCCTCACAAAGACTGTGCAAAATTATGGATTGAAAAGTGTCTAAAAATGTCAGTCCTAAATCTTAAACTTCTTCTCCTCTTGCTACTTTCACTGAATGCCTCCTGATTGTGCAAAAGCAGAATATTCAGGCGTCAATCTAAGTAGTTTGGGTGTTACGCTGACAATGTCTCTGGAGAGGGGAAAAGAAGAGAGGACAGATTTCCAATAGCTCAGACACTTCCCTGGATGCAAAGCTGCTCCATAGCAAAGGAGATAAATAAAGAGGGAAAGTAACACGCCAGAGAACTTTCACCAAGGTCATGTCAGGCTGCTGAACGCTCCCCATCTGCAGGGGAAGATTTAGATGCCTGTTCCACCACACATATCCACTCCCCTGTTGGCAACAACAGCCCTCATTAAACCAAACCGGTTCTAACCATGAAAGAAAGGACATTGGGAAGATGATATTAGCTAACAAATGCAAAAGGAAAACCCAGCAGAGGTAGTCATGGATGGATGCCTTCTGCAGCAAAATACAGCCCCGTGTATGAGAGACCCTGCATGACCTGGGAATGGGCAACACAAGCTATCCCAGCCAAAAGGATGGACAACTCTGCTCGGACCAATGCTAACAGCTCCTGCCTTGCAGCAGAGAGGAGATTCCATACTCATTCACCACCAGCAGAACAGGGATCTCATCAGGAACAGGAGCTTTTAGGACTTTGCTGCTACAAAGGGTTGTACAACTACAGGTTGCAGTTCCTCCCTGCCCTGCAATCAGAGCTGTGGACACGTGGCAGAACCCTGCAGACAAGACCCTACCTCGAAACAACAGCCCTGCCCCCCCCCAAATATTGTATCAGTTACTGCTGTGCCCTTAACAAGAGTGTTTCTTGCCCATTTCAGCAATCTGAAAGACACGCTGGGCAAAATTTCAAGCTATGACAAAGTGATCTTATCACTTCTGTGCTGTTCTCGCTACACAAGCCCCTGATTCAGCAGCATGTAATAAAATCTTCATTTGCATGAAAAGCACTCTCTGATCACAAAGTCTTCTGTTCGACAGCCCTCTTCCCATCCACAGTGTAGAGATGCAAGCACCACTGTCATTTTGCCTGAGACTGAGGTGGAATATTTTATTTATGTTTTATCTGGAGAGGCTCTCAATGTTTTAATGCCATCTTTTCCTAAAAAAAAGCCAGTATTTTTGAATAACACAAAAGCTGCACACAGCCCAACTATGCAAGCACTGCGAAGTTCACTCACAACGCTTGCACCTGTATTTTTAATAACCGTGTCATGTGAAGGACATTTCATATCAGCACATGGTGACCATGAACAGTTCTAAAATGTCTTTTGTATTCAACAAGTCCAGCCTTTTCCAGTTTGCACTTGGTGTCATGACACACAGCACTCAGAGGATGTATTCCAAAGACACAGAAGGTGTAGCCATGCAAAGAACAATGCCCGCAACAAGATGAATTGCTGTCATGGGAAACCAATAAAAACAAGTATCTTGTTATCTTTCTTTACGAAGGGACTGTTAAAGCTTAACTATATTAGGAAACTTTTTCCTTTGGACTAAACCATGAGCCTAATGTATGTGGGCATCCCACATGCCAGCATATGCGATTAACTGGCTCTCGCCTGATGCCGCGGGAGAAAGTCCAACGTTCCAGAGGCAGGATGGAGCTTTCACACAACCAGCCCGTGCCCTCTCCTGACTACAGCTCTCTCACTGAGCCCAGCCCCAGCTCCCTGTCCCGTGCCAGGTGACACCACCGCCCATTTCCACCTGTTAACCATGTGCCACGTACGCACCCCAACATCACACCCGGCTCCGAGCGAACTCAGCCGAAGCAGAAATACCTTTCATCACGTCAGCAGTGCGGTCCCCATTTAGAAACGCTTTCTTTCACGTTAATCCAGTGCCAAAACGTGGTGGTGTGGGCTGTGCTGATCCAGAAACGGTGCTAAGGATGCTGCTGCCTCCTGTCTATCACCGCACGCCTCATCTCGCGCATGGCCAGGCAGTGACGGCCCTGCGACAACAGGCACTTTAAATTGGGCAGCTCAGCAGCACATGTACACTGAATTTTTGAACAAGCTATTCTAAGCTGCTTTGCTAGCAATTTCTGGCCTGTGCAGTTTGAAAGCGCACGGTTCTGGCCCTCACAAAGAGCAGACCTGTAAATGACATCTTGAGGATTAAGCTGATTGAGATGCAATTTGCCTAGCAACCATTCATTAAGCAGAGTTCAGAAACAGGCCAGCAATCTATTCCACCTCCTTATCTGAGCAGTAAACAGATAACAGTCTCTACTGTGTCCTCTATCCTCCAGTTCAGACACATTGTAAACAGATTTTTCAGAAGTTTAAACTCCTACGGTAAATCTCCGAGAACAATCCTGCTCTCCAAACACGAGGGATTCGGCTTCACCAAGTGTCTTACAAGCGTGAAACAGCTCTGGAAGGAGGGTAATGCAAATCAAATTGTGAATGCATTTGCAGTTCCTGTGCCTCCAATATTTTCTCACATCAAGCACTAAGAGCCCATCCCAGTCGTTAAAAAAAAATGTTTAAAAAAATCTTAATCATACAAGCATTTGGCATTGCTATTCTGATCACTGAAAAAAACTCAATAAAAATCTTATTCCCTTCCTTCATCTTCTGCAAGGAATCGATTGACACTTCCAAAGTCTTTGATAAAGGCTCCCCTGCTTCAGAGAAGAAAACAAAAGTCACGTCCTCCCTCCCATTAAGCATTTTTTCCTCATAAAATAAGCAAGACAACGTAAAAGTCATCAGTGGAAATCAAACCAGCTATTTCAGCTCGAAAATTTCAACTGAAAAGATTAAGCGAAATCATGATTTTGCATAATTGTTTCCCTGCAAGAAACATCTGATAATATCCCATTCTGCTCCAAAATTAAACAACAAAGATTAGCACGGACGTATTTAAGACTATATACCTGAATGGTTTGCCTTTGGTGTACAGTTCTTCTGGGAAATCACTGTGACATACAGCAAGCTATTACAATTAAATATGCAAGAAAGAAGAATTAAACTGACTATGAATAATTAATACCCTACAATACTACTTCATAAGGAAAAGTCTGGCTGAATATTCCCGCAGATGAGATATACCCAAACACGAGGCACAGCAGAGCTGGCAGCTTTACTTTTATGATGGGGTTTAAAACACCAAGTAACTTTATGGCTGCTACTCAATTCTAGAGAGGGTGCCAGCCATCCAGGCCTTCTCCTGCTGGATTCCCATCCAGCTTCAGAAAAATGGGATAAATGCAACTGTTGCAATAGTTGCTGCACTGCTCATCTATGCCCTGGAGGTAACAGGCTTCCCAAACACTTTCCATTAAAAGGTATAAAGCAATTATCTGACTTCCCAGTAGGGAGAATAAAGCAAATATGATGCAACAATTACTTAGGTGATAAGATCAGGCTGAGGTTGTGAGAAAAAACAATTAAAAAGGTTGCAACAGCTAAGGAATGCAGCTTACTTTCCCAGAATCTCTCTTAAGGACAAAGATACCATCAGCTCCAAGAGTCGACCTTCCTGTTCCGAGTTTACTGTTCTGGAGGCTGCAGAACATCAACGGTAGCAAAGCTGAAAATGGTGATTAAAAATATGCCTTTTTTTGCACAACATCACCCCTAAACTGCATAAATTAATATTTACTGCAGTCCTTGTAAAATTGATAACCAACTGTTGGCATTTCCCATCAGACTCTGGTCGGGTCAGCACAGTGATAATTGACACAAATACATTTGTTGCACATTTTTTAGCCGGAAATCCCCAGTTCTTCTCTGTTTGTCCATGCATGGCATACCCCAACACCCCTTTTGGAAGACAGACATTTGAAATCCAACCAACATTTGTGATCACTGAGGTGAAACAGGGCACTGCTACTGGACTTGCTGAAGGTGACAGCATCCCTCAGCTCCAAGCCCCGTATTGCTCCGGGAGGGTCTTGTTCCTGCAGGATCCAACACTCCAAAGGAAACACGAGCTGAGGGTCTTTCTGGGCACAGGCAAAGCCATGTTCGTAGTATGCTGGCTTAATATTAATTTCAATTAAAAATTAATAGGATTAAATGAAGCCTGCAATCCTATGGGCACCACGGCAGTTATTTTGCCGACGCGCTGGTTGCCCGGAGGAGCAGGATGTGAGGGATGGGCTGCAGTGTTCCCACAGGATTCAGGATCCATGTGGCTCATGGGGGGAACAGGAGGCACTTCCCCACACCCCCAGAGGGACCCTGTGTTCCATCGCTGCTGTGTCACTCCATCCTCCTGCCTGGTGGGGAGGACGAAACCCTGAGGAGACCCTGGTGAAAACTCCAGTGTCTTCCCACCAGAGATCCAGCTTTTCTCTGGACACAGCGTCCAATCTTCACCCATGTGCCCCTTTCCCACCTCCCAGAATGAATTCCCTTGCCAACAAGAACCCTGCAAATACCTGGAGTTTACGTAAGTTTAACCTTCAGTCCCTATTAATGTTAACGGAATAGGAAAAAATTAACCATGGTGCGTGAAAAAAAGCCTGTATCTGCATTTCTAATTGTACAACAAAACACACCACGTGGCAGTGTTTCCAAGCACCTTGCTGGGAATAAAATAGCCAATGGACTAAGGCTTCCACTTGGAGCGGTGGATGCAAGAGCAACCAGCACTGAGGCTGTCAGAGTTAAGGGATGAGGACAAGAGAATTAAGGGAAATGAAGTGACATACGCGAACGATGATAACAAAAATGTTAATAATTAGAAAAACAGTCACCTTAAAAATTTAAAATTTCATGATCTCTCCTACTTTTTAATGGCTTAGCCTACTTTTTCCAACCTAATTTGCATGATCAAAATAGGCTTCCTGCCAGGAAGCATTAAAATGGCAGCCCCCCATCGAGACAAAACTCCCTTCACCATACGAGACTGAAGGACTAATAACTATTCCTAAAAACATTTTAAATCCATTAATGTTGTTTAGCAAACACTTATTTAGAATTAGTGCTGCTATCAGAATTTGATTGTGCTCTATTAAAGCGTTCTATAAAAGCCTTCGAGGGAGGAGCAGGTCCCTCCCTAACACCTGTGCCATCTCCAACCCTCTCCAAAAAGCTGAGCACCCTCACGGCCCTGAATGTTTTCCATCCCAAAACCCCAAAGCATTCTCCAATATCAACCAGAAAATTCCCAACAGCTCTTCAGAGTGCCAGGCTGGGCAGTTGGAAGGACCCTCCAAGATGCACAGAGCAGCCAGACCAGAGTACAGCATCCCCACCAACCTCTACACTCAGCAATTAATTCTATACACCAAAAAACCCCAGGTTAGTACAAAAATATAAACCTCAATATTACTAATGTACTGAAGATTTGGATTCTGGTAGAAATATATGGTGCTTTATACAAATTTGTCCGAGCTACGTGTTATCCTTTCAGTGCCATCTGCACAAAACCAGAGTTTTATCTAAGCACTGGATACTAAAATAAATCATCTTCTCCATATCTATGATCTTGTTGGAGACAGACGCCACAAACCTGAGAGCTGGCTAGTGCAGGCTTGTCTAGTCACAAATAAAATTACATCCGCATCAATATGATTTATTTTTAATAAAAAAATAAAGCAAACCAGGCTCTTCATCTTGAAACAGGCTCAGCCAGCACCCTTCATGCACACAGAAGACATCATATACGGTGTGAAATTGTCAGAATAAAACTGGGATTGGCACTGTCATTTCCCCTAATAAGAAACACCACTATCAAGAGACACATTTTAATTGCCACACGTAATGAAAAGTACCTGCTCATTCTCCACTTGCTGTATTTACTGCTATTTAAATTCAGGACTACAAGTCTTGGCAGGATATTTTCTGGTGACTTTAGTTTTTTGGAGTGTCTGTGACCCACCAGATTTTTAAGAGTGAATTTGGCTCTCCAATACAACACAAATGACCCATCTCTGTCTGTGCATGAACGAGGTTCTTGGGCTGCACTTCTCAAAGCATCTTGTCCCGAGTGTCCCCTGTGAGCAGGGGACCTCGCAGTAATTAGCACAATCTGATACTGGAAACTCAACTAATTCTAACACCAATCCCTCAGGACAGCACAGCCCATGATTTGAGAAGTGTTCGTCCCAAAAGACCCTTTGTTTCTACCTTTCAAAGTCACCAAAGGCTGGTAAATAAATTATATTCTGCAAAAGCTTTGCAAATTCCTTTCTCCTGGCTGGTTACGTTCTCCAACCAGCAGTCACAGCTAAAGGTTTATACAGGATCAATGAAAGCACCAAACCTGTTTTATTTCCTTATACAGAGAAGCTTCTAACATCTGCAGTCACTGCTGTGAGATTGCAAAGGATTTTATTTGCCAAGTCGAGCTGTCGAAAGGACAGATTATAAAAAATAAACACTAACCATTTGTAGATCTAACTTTCCCCTACAGACTGCGTTTTATGCCCTTTCACTGGAAATGTTACATCAGAATAAAATCAGATTTAATTGGCTCTTAAATAACTGAACAGCCACTTTAATTTTATTTCAATAGCAATAATTCATAAATCAAGCAGCTGAAATCCTAGCACGGAGTGACAAGTAAATAGAGCAGAACACAGTGAAGGAGAGCACGAACACCACATGGTGAAAGGTGATTTTTCTCAAACTTCTCACGTCACCATTTTATGGACATCACAAAGGTATACCACCACATAAATACTTGGATCTCAAATCTGTCAGTTCATCAGCAGTAATGGCTTAACAAAGACCAGTGGATGAGATGATCCTTGCCCGACTGGAACTGCTGGGAGAATGGCTGGGATTTTAGCCGTGGATGCAATTTCCCTCATGCACACTAGATGGAAGTATGAAAAAATCTTAATTCTTTCCTGTCTCAACTTAAACTCAAGTGGTTGAGATGTTATGTTGGACTGTCACATTCTGAGAAGAATTTTTTTTTTGGTTTTTCATCAGCGACTTCACTCATTGATAAGCTCGAAGTAAAAAGATGCCCGAAAATATTAAACTAAGCAGTGTTAGAAATTAATAGTAAATATAAGAGAATATACAGCAGAAATACTAAATATACTATTCAGGCTAATTTCTAAAGTACACACATTCAATTTTTAGAGTATTTGAATAATAGTAACTAATGAGGTCCTTCAGAGACACCTAAGTTACATTTTTGAAACCTCCAGGTTATTATACCAAACATCACCTTGTCAATAAATAGAAACAGGGAATAGAAAAGGTATAAAAGGATTCATAAATGCTGCTGCAATTTTGACTGGAAAAAAACCCCGACGGATTTGTAGAAAATAGTAGGAGAGGTATAGGGATATAGAGAACCTGAAGTCTTGCAGAACAAGCAGATCAGAGAGCAGCAAACCTGAATGGGATTAAATTACACACAGATCTCCTGGAAACGATCTTAAAAGTGACTTGTTCCAAAACAATCCATTTCTAAATTTAAACACTAAAGACTTCACAGACACAAAAACTAAATCAGGCAATGGTGTGACCAGGAAAAGGTGCTGGAAGAGCTGTTTTCCCTCCCTTACTCTGGGTTTTTCACATATTGATTTTCCTCCACGCTCATTCACAAATGCTCAGCAGAGCTGTGAACAATTTAAAGTCAAGGGATGCACGAATTACCAGCTCCAGGAACACACCACCCATTCGAGGCAAAAGCTGAGGGCTTTGCTGTAGCTGAAGAAAATAAAAACCAACCCAGAATCAGAACACACTGATGAGCTGGAAGAGAAGGGCGAGCAAATCCCTAATTTTCCCTATCCACAACAAAGCCAAAGCACATGACATTCCTCCAGCTTAGAAGACAAAAAATTAAGAAAACCGGTGTCAGAACAGAAGGATGAAGGAAGAACAATGCTGGATAAAAGAATATAAAGTAGGCATGAAGGGCTCCCCTTTCCAGATGTTAAGAAGACATGCTGTTTTTCATTCCAGGTTTAAAAAAAGATAAGCAGAGGAGGAAGTTTACTTTGGAGAGTGGGAGCATCTGCATAATTTTTTGAAAAAGATTCATACAATGCTATTTCCTTCCAACAGAATTTAAACTATATCTATACATATATACATATATATGTGTGGTACTGGCTCAAGGCAGTTACCCGACAATATTTTCCGAAGTGTTTTCCATGCAGCAACTGCCTACAGAGAGGAACAAAATGAGTGGCAAGGGACAGGGACAGGAAAGGGCAGGACTGTGAGACCCACATCCTCCAACAAATGCACTCCAAGTTGAACATAAAGGCAAGGAGAGAGACAGCAGGATACAGCAAAGGATATGCTGGGGCCAGGAAATGAGAAAAGAATCCACAGCGCTCAACACTGACTTTTGTGATATTTTACCAACAAAAACACGTAGGATTTTTTTTCTTTTTTGCAAGTGTGGCTCCCACCTTAGCCAGGCCAGGGAAATTGTCCCAGTATGAGGAGGGAAATTACAGAGAACAACTGGATGCTAGATCCACTCTGAAGAGCAGAGCATGGCGTTTCACCTATTTCCACTTGCTCTCGCGTGGTTCCCAAATTAGAAACAATCAGAATCCTGCTGGAAACAATATACGGCACCTTAATTGGGTTGGCTGCACTACAGACGTCAGCAATGTATCACTTAGAAGATCACTTTTTGACTGCTTTTTTTATTCTTTAATACTAAAAATAGCTGCACTTTCATGGTTCACCTTTTCTACATCACCTTTACTACAGACACCGTAAGAAATTAAAAGGTTTGCACTCATTGCCCACCGAAGATCCTACAGAACCCACAGATCTGTCACCTAATTCAGCAGAATTGTACTTAAAGGTTTGTCTCAGACACGTTGCATCTACAGAGAACCTGTTTTCTAACACATTTCCCTCTAGTACACCCATCAATGCATCTATTTAAAAGCCTGGAGCAGTTCAGTTATCTCTAAATACATCAACAACCCAGTGCTCCACGCATTCCAAGCACTCCAGAATCCCTGCACGGGACTTAGGAATTCACATGAAAAATCTTTCCCAGTTTTCATCCCCAAGTGCTACACCCCCACTATTCCCTACCAAAGCCACACTGCAGCCAAACTACATTCCTGAGAAATTATTCCAAGAATGAAATATCACCATTTTCCTCACAAACCCTGGAAACTTGGGACTAATCTTCACGCACAGCACAAACAAGTTAAGCAACGGGAATACATAAATGAAGCATAATTCCTAAGCACAACGGGGGAATAATTATAGCAACAACAGAACAAATACAAAATGAGTGGGGAGGCATGGAGGGACACTCAGAATGTGCTGAAATAAGAAAAAAGGGACCTATAGGATCTATGAAGTTGGATCAGCCATGAGCTACAGCTGCTGTTTTTTTAAGTGTCCATTTAAATCAAATTACTAAAAGCACAGAAACCAGCAGCAGATGAACACAGAGGTCTCAGTCAGCTCCAGGTGTAGGCCAAGCTATGCCCTGCTTGGATAGCAAAATCAGCTTTTGAAATAATACAACCCCTTGGAGAAATATCTTTGGGTAAAGTTCAGAACAACTTTTCTGGATCTCAGCCAGCAGAATGCCTGTTCAGGAGCCTTGCTCCTCAATCAGTATTTGGAAAGCTTTTTTTTTTTGAAAGAAGAAAGATGAATAGTATGACAAACTCATTTTAGCACTCACGGTCAAAGTAACGATCTGCAATTGAAAGAAAAAACTGCTTCAAGACCTGTGTGGTGAGGATTTTAACACGACTCACAAAATACAACAGGAAAATGGGAATGTGGCATACCACACAAGGAATAAATTCAATTACTCACTTCACTTCCTAGTTTGAGAATGTTTAAAATTGTTAAAACATTTCAAATGCTGGAAACTGGAAAGGGTGGGGTGATAGACTCATTACAGATGCAGAAAACTGTGAAACCTTTACTCATCCTCAGGGGTATCTTACCCCAAAAACAGCCTCTGAAGAGTCAGCAGGCCCTGGATACAGTGTACTACACAACAGAGTGACCTGTTACTCACCTGCTGGGTGTAGCATTTCAGTGAAGTACATGTTCTTACAGCAATTATTTAAAAGTGCTGATCATCTGTTAAACAAATCAGGCTGTCATGTTCTTGGTGGTGTATTTAGCAATTCCATAAATCCCAGAATCCTGCAAGTTAACAAGTTTTAGGAAAATACAGAATGGACATTACTTTATCTCTCACTTTGTAAATCTGTGACTCTCCTCACTGAAGACGAGTGAGCCAAGAACACACAGGATATAAAATGTTTTGATGATGGAGGTTTTTGGTGTGGGGGCAGCCAGGCCAACACCTTCTACTTCCTCCTCTCCCCATCTCCTTACGCATGGCAAAAGGAAGAGGAATAAAAATGAATGGACAAACCAATGTGAAAAAGTAAAATATTGCACTGGAAACACTGATAAAAGTTTCTATCCCACATCCAGGCATTTCAGCAAGTGCAGCAGAGGACACAAGCTGAGACTCCTGCACATTGTCAGAGCTTCTGGGAAACAGAGATACTTCAGTCCTTGACAAAAATCCTTACTTCTCCTCTTGATCTGGTAACAGTTCCCATAAGCAAACACAGATATAAAAGCTTATCTATCAGAGGACAACTTGAAACAAATACAAATAAGGCTTAAATGAAGGCAAATATCCAAGCTGCAGAGAATACAACGGTTCCTTAATTTCACATTTGGAGAAAAAACAATACTACGTGGACACTCTCCAACATATTTTTAATGTTATTAACAGAAATAGCACCCCAGGCTGTGCTCAAGCTGAAAAGAGTGTGAAACTGTTTGCAATGTGAAGGGAAAGGGGGATCAAGAATATCATCTTATTAAATGGCATTTATTTGGTGCTAAGTGAATTATTTATTCAACTGAGAAGTTCACAAAATGACAGGGGGGTAAATGCAAGCGAGGTCACTCCTTCATGTCAGTATCAAAGCTGATCCTTAACAGAATTTAAGCACCTGCCTTTTCTTTTATCTCAGCACAAAATGAGATTTCTTTCTTTTTTTTTACACTTCAAAAGCCATGTAACACAACAGAATATATGCCAAGCATGCAAAAACAGAGCATGCCAGCATCTTTCAGCAATCAGCTTTCCCTTGTCATCCATTATGTCAGATTTATCTATTTTTGCTTAATTCTTGCTCCAGCAACACGCATCCTTCCTCTCTCCAGACTATCAGGCTGGTTGGGCTGGAATTCAATACAGCTTCTTAAAATAGTTGAGAAATATTGAAAATATTTGAAGCGATGCCTGTGAATTACAGCCAATTCATCAACTCCTCTTCCAGCTCCTGCTCGACCTGTGCTCCCCCAGAGAAGGGGCAATTTTCATTTCTTCACCTCAGAAATTCTACCCAGTGTAAATACCATTTGGAAAATAAACAGCCTTTCTTTAATGGAAGCATTTCCCCATGAAAGCTTAGATTCCGTGTTAATTGCAAACCTTACCCTCTGAGTCTCACTCGCTTTTGATGCAAACCTTTCTCTGCAGAAAATTAATAGTGAGTGCATTTGCTTTCAAGTCTGCTTTCTGTTATCACTGCTTTTCCCCTCCAAGTTTCCAGACCCTCTGGACCAGCTCTACAGGACAAGAGACCCACCTGAATGCTGTCCCTGAATCTTTCACTCTGCCGCTGCCTGCAAAACTCTGCTCTCTCCACCTCTAGTACCTGTAAGAGCCTTGAACATCATCTATCCCCACTGCTTTATGCACCCACTTAAATGACTTAGGACTCCAACAAGTTCGAATTCTTAAGATGAAAAAAGCCCTGATCAGAAATAAATAGGCTGAAAGGAAAACACAGCTCTCATCACTCCATTCCCTCACTGCCTATGGAGCACCGAGCACGGAATTTTCTCAGCCGGTTGCTGAATCAGACGAACTTTCCACAGTGCACACACACACACAATCACAAAGCCCCGACACATCCAGGAGGATTTATTCCATGACAAAGTCACCACCGTTGCTCCAGCACAAATGACATCACTTAGGAACCCAATCTCATCTCCCTCCTCTCCCGCAGCGACCGGAGCAACAAAGAACTGGGTTTGTGCAATAAAGAGGAAAAAAGTATCGCTGCAGAAAGTTTTCCAGATAAACTTGTATTTTCTTGAGAATGTGACTACAGAAGAATTAAGGACTGCAGTAAGAAGTGAGCAGAACAAATTCTGGTTGAACTAACCAACCTGCATCTGTGATTTATCCTAAACTTGTACCTAGTGATACCGAGGGAGGGTGAAAGACATCTGTGAGCCCTCGCAGGTGTTGCTCGGGGAGGTTCACATGCTGCAGGACCAAAACCATCTCAGGACTTTGTTGCACGAGTGGACTGAGAACTGGAGTCCAGCTCTGCAGTTTTCTTCTTCTTCCTCAGACACTTGAAAATGGGTTGGTAGGGAATAAAAACGACGGATGATTGATTGACGATACCTGTTCCCTACCCATGGCAAGGGGCTGGGACGAGATGGGCTTTAAGGTCCCTTCCAGCCCAAACCAGCCTGCGATTCTCTTGCAAAAAGACACTTTTCTTGGGAAAGAATCACACAAAGGATGTGCTCGCACTGCGACCGCAATCCCCCCTTCCCCCTGACGGCACTTGTGTCGCGATGGCTGACGCACTATCGCGATCCCGGGCCGTGTGCGCGGTACCCAGGGACAGGTGATGAGGGCGCCGGGGCTACCGGGGGACCTGGGAGCTCCGCGCTGAGCGGGGGAGACCCCGGGGAGGTGAGGTGGGAGCGACTGTCGCGACAGGCGGCGGGTGTCGCGACAGGGGGCGGGTGGCCACACCGGTGATGCCTCAGCGGGCGGGGGGAGGGGACAC
>VZRF01008704.1:204870-265492 GCA_013396875.1 Vireo altiloquus | reverse complement strand
AGAGCACCAAGAAGGTGGCGTCCTACGGGCGCGTCCTGGAGCTCTTGCGCGCCGCGCAGCTGCCCGACGACGTGGTCATGCAGATTGTGGAGCTCTGTGGTGCTACAAGACTCGGGTATTTCGGAAGAAGTCAATTTTACATTGCGTTGAAACTTGTTGCTGTGGCCCAATCCGGTCTCCCTCTAGGAGTGGAAAGCTTAAATACGGTAAAGGACCTCCCTCTTCCCAGATTTGTTGTGTCAAAGAATGAACAAGAGTCAAGACACGCAGCCTTGTATTCTTCAGATGCTGATAACCCAGCTTCATATTCAGGTGTGATTCCTCCTCCTCCACCTGGCAGGATACAAGTCAAAAAAGGCTCTGTGAGCCATGATGCAGTTCAGCAGTGTACATCAGCTGATCAACAGGGGTCCACATCTCCAGTTGTTTCACCACAGCAATCCCCACCAACCTCTCCACATACATGGAGGAAGCACAACCGCCATCCCACCAGTGGGAATAATGAACGACCTCTTGTTGCACCTGGGCCTTTTTGGGCTCCATTTAGTGAAGTACAACCAGGCTCATCTACTTCTAGTGATCCCATATGGTCTGATCATTCACCACCACCCTATCAAGAAAATTGGGTCAGTTTTGCAGATACTCCACCACCCAGTGATCTTTTAGCCGTGCATCCTGCTTCTGTCCAGGACCAGACAACCGTACAAACTGTAGCATCAGCTACAACAGCAAATGAAATTCGTAGGCAATCAAGTAGTTATGATGACCCCTGGAAAATAACTGATGAACAAAGGCAGTATTATGTTAATCAGTTTAAAACCATTCAACCTGATCTAAATGGATTTATACCAGGATCTGCAGCTAAGGAATTTTTCACTAAGTCAAAACTACCTATTCTTGAACTTTATCATATTTGGGAACTGTCAGATTTTGATAAAGATGGTGCACTGACATTGGACGAGTTCTGTGCTGCATTTCATCTGGTAGTTGCTAGGAAGAATGGTTATGATTTGCCAGAAAAGTTACCTGAAAGTTTAATGCCCAAACTTATTGATTTGGAAGACTCAACGGAAGTTGGGGAACAGACTGGTGAGGTAGGTTACTCCAGCAATCCAGCAGGAGCACCTCCAAGCAAGTCTCCATCAATGCCATTGCTAAACCAGATCTGGCCAGAATTGAATCAGACCAGTGAGGACACTGTAATTGTGCACCCAGTTCCATTAAGAATGACTCCAAGTAAAATCCACATGCAGGAAATGGAGCTTAAAAGAACTGGAAGTGATCATGCTAACCCTGCTAGCCCACTACTTGTGAAACCATCAGATCTCCCCGAAGAAAATAAAATGAGTTCATCTGTAAAATTTACAGCTGGAAATACAGTTACAGATGGTTACAGCAGTTTGGACTCTTGCACTGCAGATCCAGAGCAGATTGGAAATGCTGTAACACGGCAACGATCACATTCAGGAACATCTCCAGATAGTTCTGCACCACCACCACCCCCTCCAAGGCCTCGCGCTTCTTATTCTCGGTCGTCATCTTTAGATATGAACAGATCCTTTTCAGTTAACCCAGGACTGCAGCAACAGGCTGGAGTTGTTGCCTATTCCCCTGCAGTGCCTCTAAGAGCACAGCCTTCACAGGGTGCAGGTCCTCATGTGCATCGCCTAGCAGCTGCTGAAGGCCTAATAGCTCATACCAGTACCTCACCTCAACAAATACCTGAACAGCCAAATTTTTCAGACTGCAGCCAGTTTGAGGCATTTGCTGTTTCAGGTGTAAACAAAGAGGAAGAAGATGATATTGAAATGCATTCAAAAGTCTTAGAGGTTGAAAAGCCCTCTGAATCTGCAAGTTCTCTTAGAGTTGCCAAAGCAGGTGGAAGAGCTGAAGACAAAGCACCTGCTAATGTCCCCACTAGTGTGGGTAAAGGCACTACTCCACTTGCTCCATCACCGAAGCCTATTCGTAGAACATTAAAAGCAGAAGGTGAGCTAAGACCTGAAGCTGAGGAACATAAACAGAAGACAGGTGTCATAGCTGCTCTTCTTGCTTCACAGCCATCTACTCGTAGGTCAGTGGGGAAAGACAAGAAGGCAATTCAGGCATCAATCAGACGTAACAAGGAAACTAACACTGTTTTGGCCAGAATGAACAGTGAACTACAGCAGCAACTAAAGGATATTCGTGAAGAGAGAATCTCCCTGGAAGTCCAGTTGGAACAACTTCGACCCTTCTCTCACCTCTACTACCATTAACTGTCAGCTGTCAATTTTGAAAGGGGTATTGGTTTCAAGGCCTATGTAAATATCCATGCATCTAGTTCAGTTCATTCTATTATACATAAAATGTTACGGTTCTGTTTTGTCAATTTGTCCACTTTTGTATTTTAATTATTTTAATTTCAGTACAGAGAGAAAGAAAACCCAAAAAACAACGGACTTTTTCCTTGAATGTGACACTGCCTCTCAACACCCATGTAGCTACTTTAGGACTTTATTTCTGCTTTTGACCAGATCTTACTACTTTTACACAGTCATTCAAAAGAAAGTGTTCCTTGTCTTCATGCAGTGTGTACCTTACAGATATCTCTGACAGCGTGCAGAATGGGTGTGAGGGTTGTTGGTCCACACAAAGCTGAAGAGCAACCTCAGGAGACAAGTTGGCATATCTGGCCCAGATTGCAGCAATATTTTATATCCTTATGCATGTACACCAAAGTCAGTCAATACCAACTCAACTCTCCCATCTCTGGAATACATTAATTATGTAAACATCCAGACAGTTCCTCCTGCTTTACCCACCTGGAATTCTTATCTTAGGACAAACTACATTGCTCAGCAGAGAGGGCACAAAGGAAGACTGTCTAAGATGGACACATATGAAGACTCAGCTATCTTTTGTCACTGTCACAAGAAGAAATAAAAAACAGGGTGAAGCCTCTGACCACCTGAAATGTATTTTTTTTTAACCTCCTAAAATTAAACAAATAAAATCCTGCTGCCACTAATTTCTCCTGCAAGGTCCTCCTGTCAAGAGTTCTGTTTTCCTCTATGCCTCTGTCTTCTTATGTTGTTATTTCCCACTTTCATATAAAGTGCATTTTTATGCACTAACTAAACTTCTTTGCACAACATATTAATCCCTGGAAGTCTTCCACAGGATAATTCCATTAATCTTTTTTATTTTTTTTTTCTGTGATGTCTGAAATCCTAATAATTTTCCCCACCCTTTCTTACCCAGCCACACCAAACCTCTTCATCCTGCTTTACATGATAGCACCCAAACATATGATACACAGATATTGATCAAATTCTTAGCCATCTTATGCTCTTCTCCTTTCATTGTATTTTAAGCATTAATTTAAAAGTAAAGGAAGACATGAGGACACCAGGTAATAGATTTATTATGTCAATATCTATCATGAAAATGCAAAATCATTCAGCAGGTTAGTGAATTTGACTCTTGACATTAGGGAAAATAATAGATGCAGAGTGGGTGTACACTGGCAGCTGATTCCAGGATCATTTTGGTTGTCTGGGAATGCTGGCTTCTTCTATAATCAATTGTGAAAGATAGGCACCTCCAGAGGGAAATTCACCTTTCTGAAATGGAAGAAGTCTCTTTTCATTACTAGAATCTTAGATTAATCTTTCAGAATTTGAAGTGTAAAAGTAGATTGAATTAATCATATACTCCAAAGGCAGGTGTAAATTGGAAATACAATGAAAGAGGAAGGCATGAAGAACCAGAAGAGGTTTTGTTCTTGGACAGTTAGCTAAATTGGTCATGAAAAGACCACTGTGTTGGTCTAGGAGTTCAATATCGGCTTGGTATCTCGTGGATGAATGAACAAGGGGAAAAAAGAAAACTATGTATAATACTTTCCTTTCTGCTGCAGATAAGGAGAGGCAAGAACAACCTTTCTCAGGGTGTGATGCATTGCAAATATATCTGATGGAATACACATCATTTTAAATAGCTACTCAAAATCTAAAGCAAAAGTTGTTATACTGCTTTGTGCAAGCTCTTCTGGGAGAGACTCAAGCTTTCATTTTAACACAGAAACTTAAAGCGCTATAAAAATGTGAAATATTATTGTAACAGAGGCATATCATTATGCATGTAGAATATTTAACAGTGAGTTACATGGGAGTATCTAACCACCAGCACAGAGCTAGAAAGTCTGGGCATGGACCAGTGGAGTCCAGGCTAAAATCTGCGCTGTGACAGCTAGAAAATGCCTGTTCTACTCAGCAGTTTGTGACTGATTCCACTGAAGTGAATAGAAAATCTTTCTTTAACTGTAGTGACGTTTCAGATCGGTCCTGTTCCCAGATACTGATGGCAGAGGACTGTCTGATAGATGTCTTCCATAAGCCTATTTCTCCTCTCCCTGATGTACTATAATTCTTTACATTGTAACTATAACTAGTGTCATATGTATATTCAAAATATTCTTGTTACTCAGTGTGACACAGTAGGACAGTTTGATATCAAAAAACCAAAAAGACCAACAAAAACACTCCCCATGAATCAGAAAAATAAAACGCAAAACTTTATAGTACATCTTCTTAATATACTGTAGGGAGTAATCTGTGTAAAATAAAGATCAATTCTGGAAAAAAAAAAACCAAACCTGAAAAAAAACAGAAACAAAGAAACCCACAAAGCAAAATTTGAAAATAATCAATCCTTCATAAAATAAGCAAACTGGAAATAATGAAATTGAGAATTCCTGAAACTATGATTTAGCAAGAAATATTGCTATATATCATGTTGCGATACCAGAGGAACCTATTGAAGCACTTAGGTGAGTTGGCAAATCTTGAGACAGTTTATGTTAAATTAGTTAAAAGTATGAGTAATTTTCACATCGTACACAGTCTAATATTTGTAAAAGAATTAATGACGAAAACAACATCATAAACCTAATATATAATCTAGAAATCTAAAGTTGTTAAAGTGATACTGTCTAGTAATGTTGTTCTTCCTTGGGGTAAAATTTGGTTTATATAAATAATTAATTTCTCCATGGATATTTATTAAATGCCTTCTCGTCACTTGACCATTTACAAGAAAATCTGCTCTTGGAAATTAAATTAAATGCATTGGTATATCAAAGATAAAAAGATCTTCATCTTGGGGATATATACTTAAAAAAAGAATAAATGAGGAAGGTACAATGCTGAACAAAGCTAATCATTCCTTATCCTGTGTTCATTTTGTTATAGCTCTTAACAAATGCCTGTGCAAATTCCATCCACACAACTGTGAGAACAGATTGAAATCTGTTTTGTTCGCCATCTGAATTCTTTTTATTCAGCACTTCACAGGAGGAAGTCTCTGAATAACAGACAACCTGTCTTACAAGCATGGTTGTCCAAGGGATCATTTCCCTGCCAAAATTGCACCAATCTATAGCATAGCTTTCTCTTTCTGGCAACCCTAACCTAATTTCACCCAGAGCATAACATTTTGTCACATTGTCACTTAGGATCTTCTTTCCGACTCTGGTTACTCAAGCTGAAGTTCTAGCCTTTCTCATTTCTCAGTTCTAACATTAATCTTGAAATTCTGCTTGCTCGCTGAGTAAAATAAACCCAGCTGTAGCAGGGGTGCTGCCAGAAAGCTAGGGCAACCAAAGCAACCCTTAGATCAAGAAATTAATGGATATAAGGTTTCTACAATTGCATATAGTGTGACTATCAAGGCTTTGGTTAGATTAGGAAAAGGAGAAAGCCAGGAATTCAATTTGGGACTGATTTGAAAAGTCAGTGCCAAAGGAGTTCTGTCCAAGCTATCTGCAGTCTGGGGAAAGTCTAGGGTGTCTAGGAAGAAGCCCAGAGCTCTGGTAAGAGTAGGACTGAAAAAAGGCCCCCAAAATAAGATGAGGAATAATAAATGATTATTTTTTTCATAAGGAAAATTTCCTGGTTGAAATGTCCAGACCTACAGATCAGCCATAAGTTAACTTTTTAATTCAGGCTAGGATTATGGCTAAGGTTCAGATTGTGAAAAAACAGAAAGCCAAGAACTACAGTTGGATTTGATCTGGAAACAGCTACCAAAGGAAACTGTTGGCTACAAAAACATTACCCTCAAGAATTCAGGTGTGGCTTTTGTGAGGCTGAGCATGATGTTAAATGTAGAATTATAACAGGGAGCAAGAGCAAGCCCTGGGTTCCCATTGCTGTGGTGCTGGAAGATTTCTACCAAAGGTGAAATAGGACTTCCAGACCTTTCTCCACTCTACATTACTATTTGGAAGGTTTCAGTTTCCTTGATCTATGACTCAGCTTATGGCTAGGATTATAGTAGACTTAGGTTTGGTATGTGAGAAAGAAGTTCAGCTGTCTGTCTGGACCTGGGTTGGTAAGAAGCTGAGAAATCAAACTGAAAGTTGACAGAATTTTATTCTCAGAAATTTTTCATCTCAGCAAAGACAGGGGATGCTGTGTGCAAGGAGAACAGATGAGGTTATATATCTGTTTAAGGTTGTATTTGAAAGAAAGAGAAAGACCATGTCTTCACTTCGAGGTGCCTTAGAAATTTCTTGCCAAAGACAAATTTCGTAAGGTAAAGTCATCTGCCTTGAGGCAAAGTCTCTTCAATATCTCTAGTTTCTGGGCTCTTTGAACCCATAGTTTTGCCTGGAAAGGTTCCATAGATGTCTGCTCAGGGAAATTTAAGGCTACCAAAAGTTTTCACTTCAGATCAGTTTTCCCTCAGAAAGTAGTCTGGGGTGTCATGTCTAAACCTTGATTAGAGTCAGGGTTAGGGCTGAGAGAATGAGAAAGCCCAGAGCAAAAGTTTCAGAGGGTTGAAATGCTCTGTTTGAAGAAAAAAAAGGGGGCTGGAAACATAGAGCACTCCTGTCTTCCTCTCAGCCCTAAGTCTCATCTTCACCTGAGTGCTTGGCTGAACCTTGCAAAACACCCAAGTCCTCAGTAGCAGAGAGTTCTCCAGGGGAGAATTTCTTCTCTCAGACTCTCTCCAGGCCCTCTCAGACTGACTTTGCTGCCTTTCTCTTTCCTGCAGAACATGCAGATTTTAGCAGACTGATATGTAGACTTGCTTTTTGTGACCTCTTGTTATTTCTGACCATTATTTTCTGTCTGTGGATACGTATAGACCACTTTTACAAAATGATGGTAGGTCCTAAGATTCAAAACCAGCTGTACTTTTAATTTTTTATTTTTATTTTCCTCTTTACATATGTGGCAGTTCCTGCTGACTCTGACCTCAGTTTGCAGCTGTCTTGTTTTCAGCTTTCTGTGAAACAGAACAAAATGTCAGCAGGTGGTAACCTGTCTTTCTTGATGTCATTTTATAATTAAAAACTTGCAAAATGTGGAACGATGTCTGAGTTCAGTGCTTTTCCTTATTAAAGCGTTTAATCATTCTTTCTAAAGAACTTATGCTATTTCTACTAACCCATTAAATTAGGTGAGATGGGGACAAGCATTTTCTGTGTTTCACTGAAGACACTTCTACTGAAGTCCATTAAATTATAGTGCAGGGTCAAATATTGCTATCTATCTGACATACACAGTGGGGGACAAAGGAATTTAAGAAGCAGGTCAATAGTGAAAATTATTTCTGTGTTCTCTCACAGACTTATGCAGATTTTGTTTCAAGGATTATTAAAAGATATTTATTAAAAACCAGGTATTTATCAAAAATATCTGTTGTAAATAGCTGTTACATGTTGGCAGAGAACAGTATGAAACACCTCTTAAACTCTGTAGTTGCTTGTTACCTTTCTAACGAACTTTCAGGAGACTTCGATGTAGTCAGAATCCCACTTAATATGGAGACAACCTTTAAAACAGTAATAGGATTTGGAATTATTTATCTTGGCTCTTATTTCTTAGTGACATAGTTACTCCTTTTAAGGTGTCTTCTACAGCGTTGGTCGTGCTTACAGGTCACTTTTTTTTTTGAGTTTTCGAAGTATTTTGAAGCATATTTTATTATTTAACTGATACATACATGATCCATTTGCACTTTTATCAGACTTCTATACAGTCTTCCATATTGAATTGATAAAGGATATCAAGTACCTAAAACCTTGGACAGTGCCTATGTGCTTTTTTGGGTTTTGAGGGGTTTTTTAAGTATTAATAATTAAGAACCAGATTTAGTTAAATCTGCAGTAAGCCATGGGAAAAGGCCTTTGTTTGAAGAGGTACCCAAGAAAGCTGTTTAAATATTCAAGGATTATCTCCTCCAAGTTAAAGAGTGGTCTATCCCAACAAGCAGGAAGTCAGGCAAAAATGCCTGGAGGCCTGTGTGAATAAACAAGGAACTCCAGGCAAAACTCAAAGTTGGTAAAACTCAGAAGCTGGAAGCAAGACCAAGTAAGAGGGATGGAGTACAGAGACAAGGGGCATCTAGAAGTGTTTAAGAAAACCAAAAAAGCCCAACTGGAGCTCTCATAAGGGATGTCTAAGTCAACAAGCAGGGCTTCTATGGGTACACAAATGACAAAAAGAAGCCAAGGAAAATGTGGACCCACTGCTGAATGGGGTGGAGTCTGTGGTGACACAGGGCATGGGAAAGGCTGAAATACTGAATGTCTTCCTTGCCTCAGACTTTGGTAGCAAGGCCGACCTTCACTAACTCCAGGCCTTAGACACTGAGGGAAAAGCTGGAGTAAGGGGTATGTACCCTGGGGGTGGAAGATTAGGGACTACTTAAGCAAACTGGGCGTACACAAAAAAATTCCAAAGCTACCTGAGAGAACAGTTTATACATGAATCTATTTTGATGATCATTAAGAGCTTTTTGGTCAGGACCAGGTCTTTGAATATCTTCATAGATGGAAACTACACAGCCTTTCTGGGCAACCAGCACGTCTTGTAGATGGCTTAATGAATGGCCTGTTGACTGCAATCTCAAAAGGAAATAGGGTGAATCCTGTATTTGTAGAACCCATCATATATTGTCTTCCCAGAATCTCTGAGAGGTCCAGGGAATTCCAGTCCATTTCAATGATTAAAAACATTTTCTCACATTTTCTTGGATGTAATGTTCATCTCTAATATCTTAAAAACTTTTTTAAGGACTCAGTATACAGATTTCCCCTTGTTAAGGTTGTGTTCATTTAGCATGGCCTGTATGTCCTTGGAAATTACATTCTGAAGTTTTGTAGTCTCACTGAGTCAGAAAAAGCATCTTTTCTCAAAAAGAGTTTAGTTCTATACCTGTGTGATAGTATATTTACTGCCATCTTTAAATTGGCTACAAGTACTTTTTAGCCTATGTGTTACACACCTGTTTATTTTGTAACAGTACATATATATGTTAACTGATGCTTTGTGAGCATTCAGGTTTCCTCAGCTGACTTACACAGGATTAATCACACAAGATTTCTCAGTAGATTCAATAAAGGGTTTAGGACCTGAAATGGCTAACTCCCTAAGATCAGGAATGGAAACTAGAATTGCATTTCACACCTGAGTTGTATATCTACTTGTATTGGAGCAACTAGGCTCCTCAGAAAAGCTATCTGAAGAGCCTGAAGAGAGGGCGCAGAACCAGCAACAGGAACTGTTATGCCCAATGAGAATAGGTGCTTAAGGCAGGTGTGGAGACAAGTGCCTCCACCCAGGTGGGTTTCAAACAGATTCCTAAAGTATTCCTTCATTCTTTTAAAATTAGAGCTGATGATCAAACTGCTCATAAACTATGGAATAACATGGCAGAAAACAGGAGAAATATTTTCAGTCCTATGAGGATTCACACTTCTTCCACATTTCAAAAGAGATGTGAATAAAAGGGCAGTAGAGAATACTGTTTAACCATCCTTTCAAAGCAGTGCTATCAGGTAAACATAACTGTAACATATTAGTTTAGGTGCTGATGGTGAAAATATGGTTGTGATTCTGTATCTCAGGGTCTTCTGCATTGAGTTGAAATGAAGAAAACTGACAAGTGTGGTTATTTTTCTTTTCCGAATGGAAAAGAACTCTGTAAATAAGGACTGCAGAAAGACTTGGAGGTTTTTGGTTCTGATGATGTTTATTGCATCATACAATTCTGATGATTTTTTGAAAATGAAAGAGGTGACTTTATACGCATTTGAATAAAATTGATGTCCCAGTCTACTGTATTCTATAAATGATAACACTGAATTAAATGAGTTAAATATAACTTTGTTATACTTAGCCATAAATGACATCACTTAGCTCCATGAACTTATTTAGATCATGAACTCATTTATTTTTGAATGATCCAGTTACTAATAAGGAAGACACATGCTGAAAAAAGACAGAAAGATATTGAACATTTCATCAGCTCCTTTTACATACTATATGGTTCAGTCTCGCCAAAGTCAATGATGATGGAGTTCAAAACTTTTACTGTTCTGACAAATAGGATTTCTGCAGTCAAAGATAGAAGCTTGTGCAAGAATAAAGATGTATGTCTTGAGGTCACCAGCTTCCAGTTGAAAGATCAGCTTGAAGGATCTTAGGATATATTTTGATTTAATCTTTCATGCTTCAGCCACAATATTGGAATTGGAATAACATATCTGCCTCTAATACTGAACTTCTTTTTAAAAAAGTGCATAAATTATCTTGTGTGAATTTACCCGTGGGAAACTTATTTAAGTTGCTAAAATAACACAAAAGCAAGACAGTAATGTCAACCTGTGAAATCTGCACAATCTACTATCTATTTTGTATAATTTTTTTGCTGGAAGGGATTGATTCTGTGCTCTAACAGGTGCCTTCAAACTTTGAAGCACTTAATGCTCTCTGTGGTTAAATATGTTCATAGGCAAAAGTTGTTTACTAGAAAAAAAAAATTCTTATAAAGTAATTTAGAGATTTCAAATTATGTGAGAACTACTTTGTTTCACTTTTTTAAATACTTGCTTTGTATGCGAGTATACTCTGTTAACTGTTTTTTAATGACCTCAATTTTACTCCCCAGTAATATTGACTTAAAAATACTATAAAATTAGTTTCTTCTTTGCAATTGAAATTCATCTGTCTAATTTCTTCTATTTAAGTAAAAATGTGCAAACTGCAGGGAAATTAGATTTTTTAAAAACAAGATGCAGTTTAGGTAATTACCTCCATTCTGTGATGTGTATATTTTTATATGTTTACAGTAATATATCTGTAGTGTGATAGTGAATCGCTTAACAGAGGTAGAGCTTCTTGTTAAAGTTTTACTTATTAAAATGAGAATCTAATAAAGATTTGTTTGTGCCATAGACTAATAGTAGCTAATCAATCCTGTGTGTGCTTCAGCAGCAGCTGTGTCCTCTTCATGGATATTTTTACACCATCCAGTACACCAGTACCACAGTGTTTCTTTAGTCTCAGTAGGAATCACTGCTCATGTAAAGGAATCAGAGGGAAATCTGATTTGTCAAGACTTGTCTTTGGTGTTTCATGGAATACAAATCTCAAGCAGCCAGGCCCTCTCCCTTTACATTAATACAAATGAGGCTGGACCCTGAATTCCTTATTCATTGTGTTTGCAGGAAGTTCTGTAAAGAGACGTTTTTCTTCTAGTTTCATGAAACTTTTAGTATCTGATGCTAGATCGACAAAAATATAAAATGGGATGGTCTAAGGCATCTTCTGAAAGAGCATCACATTCTTTATTGACTATGTGATGGATTGCAGTGTGATCCAGGTTGGAAGGGATCTCAGGAGATCTCTAGGGCAGCATCCTTCACAAAAGGAGGTCTGCTTTGAGGTCAGACCAGGCTGTTCAGGGCTTTAGCTAGTCTGTTTTTCATAGCCTTGAAGGTTTTAGGCTTCACAATTCGGCAGCCTATCCCACTGCCTGGCCATCATCACAGTGAAAACGGTTCTTCCCACACCCCTTCACAACCTTCTCTGTTCTTGTTGGTGCTCCCTGCTTCTCATATTCCCACCATGCAGTTCCACATAACGAGGAGTCTGGGAGCCTGATTTTGTCTTCCTCAGACCACCAGGATTATTGAAAGGCTGCTCTTAGTTTGTCCTTAGATCACCTCTTCTCTAGGCTGAATAAGCCCAGTTTCTTCAGTCTTTCATCGCAGGACAAGTGCTCCTGCGTCTATGATCTGGTTGATTAGTTGGGTGGCTGACCTGGACACTAGATGTGTACTGTAGATGTGGTCTCATGGGCATTGTGTTGAAGGGGAAATCACTTCCCTTATCTATTGTCTGTTTGGCAGCACAGTAATCTGCTGACACTTTCTAGAGCTTTTTTGATGTTCTCCCTCTCTCGGGTTCAGCTTAGGAGATATGGATCGTAACACAGATGGCTAACGTATCAGGTATACTTTGCGAGCCCTTCCTAGGGATTCCCAAAGGATAGACTGCTATTTGGTCGTTTTAATGCACTATGTTTTTTCTGTTTGTTGCCTTCTAAATCCATCTTAGGCCGGAACACAGAAATTGGCGTAATACCTTTTGAGTGGGCAGTATGCCATGCAAACAGATGGCCATGCTAGTGGACAAGTTATGTGCATCAATTTTGATTAGGATGGGCAGGAATCCTGAAGCAGCCGTCACAGCTGAGCTTCTGAGCTCATTGTTACAGACGTAAGTCATCACTGCTGCTGCTCAGAGATGCAACTCTGAATATCCCAGAATAGCTTGTGTCTCCATGTAGAGTGTTTCTGCTTCAGTGGATCAGATTAATTTTGAGATAGAATAATAATATTTTAAATCTAAGTTAACTTCCCTCATATTACCATGGCTACCAGGAAACACATTTCCCATGGTCTGTTCGTCCTATATCTCACACAAATCCTTATTTTTCTTTTTCAGAAAAGCAACCTTGTCCTTACTTCAGCAGCATTTCTAACAAGCAATTTTGCCCAAGTAGTAGGTAGATAACATAGCTAAATACATTAATCCTTCTGTTTGAAAATCTGAGAGCTCTTTATAGGAGTGGCTTAAAACTTTTGGTATGCTTTCCCTAAGTAGTTTTAGTACTTTGAATCCTAAATTGTACCTTCTCTTACTATTTCAATGACTTTTTTAAAATCAAAATTTGTTACACAGTAAATCTATTTCTGTTCACAATTTTGGATGAGAAAATTATTTTCTACAGTGATTATATCTCTGTTCAGAGATTTATGATTTATGTGGGGACAATATCTTCTGAATTATTTTAAAACAGGAGAGATAATCTTGCACTGTCAAAATAAACTACTTTTTTCAAAAAACAATGTTATGAAGGTGTACTGCACCTTGACAGTGGTCTTTATTTGGTGTTTTTTAGAGTTTTATCTCCCCTTTAAGCATAATCTGTACCAGACAGTTTATTTTTGTAATTGCAACAATTAAATTAAAAAATAATTTGAAATATCTTCTAAAATAATTTGATGAGAAATGTAATGAAACCAGATTTTGCATGTGATAGCAAGTGATAAGAACTATGTTCATATTGATTGCATTATCTTAATCTCTACATCCATTGTGTTGCTTAGATAACATTAGGATGTGAATAAGTGTATTATCCTGATAAAACAGAAAACAGTGGGACAGTACTGTGTTATTTATTAGTGCTATATTTCAGAGTTTTTATTCAACTATGGAAGCTATCCAGTAAGCAGTGAGGAAGGGTCATCTTTTGGAAGCTGATTACTGATGCATTGTCAATATGCAGCAAAGTGTTGTATATCACTGTCAATGATATTGGACTGAGAATGATTGGATCTCCATGAAAATTGACCTATGAAAAAGGATTTGAGCTTTTTAGTCTAGAAAAAAGAAGGCTGAGAGGACATATAGAAGCCATCTTCACAAAAAAAAAAGGTGGCAGGAAGAAAAGGAATAATCCATCTTTCTTATTCTCTGCAGATACAGTGACCAGTAACAGGCCTGCTTTGAAGGAAGGAGGAGGTAAGGGGTACATCAGGTAGAAATATTCTAAAGCTGAGAATGGTTGAGCACATGAATAGGTTATCTGAGTAAGTAGTGCAGCATCTGTAACTGACAGGTTATAAGAACTTGTTACCTTAATAAAATAGAAGGTATGCTAAGTTCTCAGTTGGGAGTGGATTATTTCATCTGTCAAAATTTCTTCCAGTCTGTTTATTCTACTATTATTAAATGACTTGTCATCATAGAGAATTCCATACTTTTCTTTTTTAGCTTGCAATGTTATCCTTTATGGAATGAGAATCTCTAATTAAAAGAAAAGATACTCTACACTGATCAAAATATGTGTAAACACTTGAAGCATTCAAATACAAAAAACTCTTAGTGAATGTCCTAGTTTTGCACGCAGGTGCCTAGAAAGGGCAGAGCTTAGAGCCATGGGGATATGGCTTGGTTGCTATTCTGTGCTAAAAATGTCATCACTGACCAGTCCTGGCTTTAGGGGGAAGGAAAAGTTGAATGCACACCAGATTTGGGCCATTTTATTCAATTTCTTCCTCAGGGACCAACACTGCAGACTGTCCCTCTTCTGCCACTGCCTGTCCCTTCCTACCCCTCAGTAGAATGCAATTCCAAGCAGAGAACCCAGCCTGGAAGTGGGCACTGACCTGAAAGGATCTGAGTCGAGTCAAACCCCACCAAGCCCAGTTAAATACTGTGGACCGTAGCCAATCCCAGTGGAACGACTGGTCCAGGAGTGGGCAGCATGGTTCAGTGCCGACAGTCGGGGTTTTTGGGAATTTGTCCATCATTGCTTTTTCATTATCTAGGGAGGGTGTGTGGCACTAGCTGTGGAAACATCCACCATCTTGTCTTTGTCTCAGGAAAAGCTGTGTGTCGCTGCCGGAGTGTGGAAACATCCACCATCTTGTTTTTGCCTTGGGAAAAGCTGCGTGTCACTGCCGGAGTGTGGAAACATCCACCATCTTGTCTTTGTCTCAGGAAAAGCTGCGTGTCACTGCCAGAGTGTGGAAACATCCACCATCTTGTCTTTGTCTCAGGAAAAGCTGCGTGTCACTGCCGGAGTGTGGAAACATCCACCATCTTGTTTTTGCCTTGGGAAAAGCTGCGTGTCACTGCCGGAGTGTGGAAACATCCTCCATCTTGTCTTTGTCTCAGTGGCCGTGCTGAACTGAGCCAAGGTGGCATGCACATTTTGTGTGCAAACCGCCCTCTCTCTTTTCCATACTTCTGTTATTAGTATTGTTGCTGTCACTGTTTATTTCTTATTCCACTGCTGTTTGTTTTCAGTAAATTGTTAACTCTACCCATAGTTTCTGCCGCCGGGGGGGGTGGGGGAAAGGGGAGCTGTTTTCTTGGGGTTTAATTTCCATGTTTTAAACAATCATGTGCAAATTAAAGGTTGAAAGGATAATTTTTCACTTTGCTCTTTCACACAGCAAAATCATAAGGATATTTTCAAATGTCAAAGTATACTGAGCATATCACAGTGCTGAATTCAAGGTATGGATTGGAAAAAATTAATTATTAGATTTCTAACATTGCAAAAATTTTATTAAAGCTAGGTTACATTTTTCAGGAGGAGTTGTAACCTTAAAAGATTTTCTATCCTGGATGCATGGGACTGCAAATGGCTGAAGTCCTTATTTCCCTGAAGGAAGTGCAAAGTAGGAGATGAGGGAATTTAGCAATTACAGAATCAAACATTTTTATTTCTTCAATTAAACCTAATGCAGTTAAAATAAACTTCAGTTAAAAAAAATAATACATTCATGGTCTATGCATGTTGTAACAGCAAACATTTTTCTAAAGAATTTACTTCCTAGTGAAAAGCAAAAGGAAAATTGAATCTGTAGAACATAGTATATATAGTATAATATAGTATTTCTTACCATTATAATGTGTAGCAAGTGTCAAAGCAATCCATGTAATTATATACGTATTATAGGCTTCTTGCATCAAGGGCTTCTTAGTCTTATGTCAGCTGTTACTTCACTATAAAAAGCTTCTGTACTGTCTCTGGTAGAAGCAGAGTTGGCTCTGAATGAGTTTAATTATCCTTTCCCAGACTAGTAGGATTCAGGAGTTGTTACTAAAGATTGTCAGAGGTATGCTGGCAAGCCACATCGTGTAATGAGATCTGTCAGAGCAGTTCCTCCACAGCCTTTTTCAGGCTCTTGGAAATCCAGTAAAGGAAATTGTGGTGGCAAGCATCAAGTGAGCATCTGACAATGAAAACTAGATGGAGTGATAGATGTGGGATTCAGCCTATAATAAACATGCCATAAGTACGAATGTCCATACTCCCTGGTTAAATGTGAGTGGCAAACAGGACTGTGGGCTGTAGACTATGAAAACAAAAATCAGAGATGAAGCAGCCTGCAACCATATCCAAACTGCTTTCTGAGCATATTTTCTTATTCTTCTCTTAGTATTGTCAGTCCAGATTTCTTCTCAGAAATAGAATTGAGGGCTACTGATGTCATTTATCTGTAAATGTCTCTGTAAAGCTTTTGACACGATCCCCCATGACATTCTTCTCTCTAAACTGGAGAGAAATGGATTCGATAGGTGGAGTGGTAGATGAATACAAAATGGTTGGACAGTCACATCCAGTTGTCAATGGCTCAGATCCCAATGGACATTAGTGACAAGAGGTGTCACAAGTGGTCAGGGAAGGGGATTCTTCCCCAGTGCTTCGCTCTGGTGAGACCCCACCTGGAATGCTGCATCCAGCTCTGGGGCTCCATCCCAGGAGGGCCATCAGTCTGTTGGAGCGAGTCCAGGGGAGGCCATCAGGGTGGTTGGAGAGTTGGAGCACCTCTGCAGTGGGGAAAGGCTGGGAGAATTGGGATTGTTTAGCCTGGAAGAGAGAAGACTTTGGAGTGACCTAACTGCAGCCTTCCAGTACCTGAAGGGAGCCTACAAGAAGGATGGAGGAAGACTTTTTACAAGAGCATGTAGTGACAGGACAAGGGGGAATGACTTCAAACTTAAAGAGGTTATATTTAGATTAGGTATTAGAAAGGAATTCTTTACTGTGTGTGTAGTGAGGCATTGAAGAGGTTAACCAGAGAAACTGTGAATGGTCCATCCCTGTCTGTGTTCAAGGCCAGGTTGGATGGAATTCCAAGCAGCCTGGTCTAGTGGAAGGTGTTCCTGTCCATGGCAGGAGTGTTGGAACCAGATAATCTTTAAGGTCCCTTCCAAGCCAAGACATTCTATGATTCTAGCATTCTAAGCCTGGCATTTATGGTTTTATTATATTGAATTTCACAAAGAATAAGACTGATAGCTAAGCTGTCAGGCTACAGTCATATCTGACAGATGAAAGAATGAAATTACACCATCCTAAAGAGTTTCTCAGGAGAGCGTTACCAAGATGATCATCAGATTTAGTTATATTGGCTGATGCACTTACCTTCTTAAAGCCTCACAACATTTTTGTGTCTGCTCTGTTTGAAGTGCTGCATTCTACTCTCCAAAATGATCAGCTTTTGAAATTTGCTGATCTGATGGTAGAGAAAACAGATTTTCAGTGATAGTATGGAACAGATTTGGATCTGAGAGTATATACAGCAGTATACACTCTCACACTACACACTTGTACAAACAGCTTGTAAATTGTCTGCTTCTCGAATCCTCCATTTTGGCAGGCGTGTGTTCGGTAGAGTAAAATTTTGCTTTGGTATTTCATTTTAGGAAGAGGAACGCATTGGAAGTTATTATGATCTTTGTACCCTTACAGAGTATTTTGAATTTCTCAGGTTAAATTTGGTTTTGTTAGGGTTTTTTCCATCCAAGTAGGAAATGTAAGTAGGTGTCTGTGAATACAGAAAAAATTTTTTTTTTACCCATGAAACTATTCAATGATGCTTTTTGTCATTTAATCATGCATAATTTTGGTTTATATGGATGTGCTCTGAGACCTATACATAGACTATGAAGGAAAATGCTACTTCTCTGAACCGAAGACTGGAAAAGACTGACAAGACTAGAGTCCCTAGACAACAGAGATTCAACATACACTCTATGTAATACCACATGCCATGGACCTCTCAATTACTTTCTCATATATTCCAATAAACTTTAAAATACTAATGTGATATTTGCAAGGACTGGGCAGAAGCAGCACTGCTGTATTTAATGGAAGAGTACGTATGAAAGTTGCTGTTCCAGAAATTAAGCTTTCAAAAAACAAAAAAGACCTAAAATTCTTCTGGAGAAATGGAAAAACAAGATGATAGAAAATTCTGTTTTAAAGCTGTGCAAAAAATACCTGAAACCAAACATGTCACTGCTCTAAACACAGTTTAAAGAGAAATAATATTTATCTTATTTTCATTTCACTGATTTCTCATCAGTAAAAGGCTACTCTGAACATTTAATGTGCTAGCTGAATCTTGTTTTATCAGCTGCAGCGTTAGGTATTGATCAGCCTTTGCAAAAGTCAGCTGCAGTAAGAAATGGTCTTTCAAGGAATGGCTGGATTAGAATTCCCCAAGGGATGAAATAGAGGATATCTGTTCAAAAAGGACAGACTGACAATCTTACCAGAATCTCCAGACATTCTCTCCTCTTCAGCCAAAAATTACATGGAGAAGTTTACATTTGAGAAAGACAACTCCCTGTCTATGCACTTATTTTCCACTCAGTTGGACAAATTCAGCAGGTTTACAAAAAAACCCCCAAGACTTCTGCAAGAAGGCAAAAAGTCTTATTTATTTTCTACCCATGCATAAGATTAAATTTAACTTTGAATATCTTACTAAACACATCCAGCTGTTTCCTACCACATATTGAGTGATGTATTTGTAGTGCGCACAAAGCAGGAAAAAAATCTCTGCTAGACAGACTACAACACCTTCGTTTAAAGCAAAAGAAAACAAACCAAAATATTTGTTTTTCTACTTGAAGATATATTTATAAAAATGTCTTGATGTTTTCACTACAGCACTGTATACGTGTTGTATCTTTTTATATATGTTGTAGCAGTACAGGCTTAGCTATAGTTGATTGTGAAATAGCAAATGGCCTTAATTGTTTTTCAAAAATGAATCCTTCTTGAGGAAGGAATAAATTAGGAATAAATTACAGAACCGGCTTCTGGGAATGTAGACATGTCAAATTGAGATGATAAGACCATACTCAATGAGCACACTAATAAATGAGAGATGGTACATTCAATAACAGAAAGGGTGTGAACTCTAGATTTGAAAGGGACAAATAGGCATATTTCAGTTGAAGATTTTTATTCCTCCAGAGTCTCTGAAAATATTAATAAAGGATTTTATTACACTGAAAGATGATCCTACCTTTTGAATCTATGTTATGTGTTCCACTTTAGAAAAGGGAAATTAGCTGTCTGGGCTACAAAAATGATATTAAAGACACACCTGCTTGTTTATCAGCAAAGCTGTTGACTTTCAACCCCCCACTGCCCCCATTTCCTTACCTAGATGATATTGTTCAGGAAAGCAGTTACAAATAAACGTAGGCAGATGTGAGCAGCCTGGCAACTTGGAATGCGACTCAGGAATTCACAATAATCCTGGACTGTGTATCTGTACGTTTGTGAATACCAGACAGAATATATCCAGTGCTAAAATGCTCTTTATTACTTTCTCAATTTTACCCTGGCACAGAGTTATTTCCTTACAAAGCATGTAACAGGAATTACAACATCAGCATTGACGACAAAACGAAGGTAGAGTGGTAAGCAAATCAAGCCATACTGCAAGAGCATAGAGTGTTTTGACACAATCTCTGAACATGCATTTGTGGGCTGTTCTGTCTTTTATGCTTTTTCTAGTCTGTGCTTGAGCTAGCTAATGAAAGTCTTGTTACCCTATTTCTTAAATTGACGCTTTTCATTCCTGTTTTCACAGTTATTTTTAGTTTTCCTACACAGTTTTAGTAAGAATTGAGGACGTGTGGAAACACAGTTCCAAACTAGGTTTTTTGCCAATGTTATTAGCAAAAAGATTGCAGCAGAAAGTTCAGAACCTCTAGTCACAATGCAAATTTAATGTATTCTGCATACATCACTGGGGAGGAATACTGGGCATTTTCTAAATCTCTGGACCAAACAAATGGACAGACTTTATAAGAACAACACTATAAAGTTCTAAAAGCAGGACTCTGAAAAAACAATGATAATACATTTCATTAGGGACAGAGATTCTGCCTCAAGCAAGTGTGGGGATTTTGATGGTTACCTTTCTCATAGTGGACCTAATACATACTGCAGTGTCCTGATTTCAGCTGGGGTAATTTTCTACCCAGTAGGTGGTACAGTGTTGTGTTTTGGATTTGGATTTTCCCTTTGTTTTCTGTCTGTCAAATTGTCTTCATCTCAACCCATGAGTTTTACTTTTTTTTCCAGTTCTCTTCCCTGTCCTGTTGGGGGAGAGTGAGCAAACAGCTGTGTGGTGTTTAGCTGCTTGCCAGGTTAAACCACAATACAGAGTCACTCAATATATAAACACTAATTCAAGACAGAAATTTCTATGATTGCCTGACTCCTGTAAAAAGAATAGATCCTTTGTTTTTCTATGCATCCCTACTCCAGTTCTGACACTGAACTTTCAATATAGACTGTAAAGTTAATTCACTCTTGCCATATACAAGTCCAGAAATGTAGACTGAATAGTAGTTTCTTTCTTTCTTTCACTGTTGATGCTTGTAAGAGGCCCAGATGATCATTCCAAATGTGCTCAACTTTGAGTTATGAAACTTACGGTGTAAAGCAAAATTTGAAGAGCAACCTCATTTTTTTTGTATTAACCTGTCTATCCCGAAACACTTTCATTTGGAGATTTAGTCTACCTTAGCATTGCTAAGGCCACTACTCAACCATCAAATTGTAGTTGTGACCTGCAAGACAGCACAGTATCTTTGTATATTTTTAAATGAAACAACACTCTTAAGGTAGTTCAGAGGAAGGATTGTGAAATTAACTTTTCCAATAAATTAATGGAATTGACATGTGCTTTCGGACTTTGGCCTTCTGTGTAACCAGCCACCTTATTAAGCAATACTTTATAATATCTGTGCACAATAAATGCATTCATTACTGTATCAGCAGTAAGAAGACTACAGATAGATGGTTTACACTCAAAGATCCCATTTGGCCAACTGAGAGAAAGTTTCTTCTTTGTAATAAAGGGTAGGAGGTGATAGTCTTAACCTTAAAGCAGTAAAAGGAGTTACCACATTTATGAAGGGAATTCAATTGCAATGTGGCCATTCTGGAGTATAAAGCATTTTCAGATATTTGCTTCATACTTTCAGAATAACAGAAATATTAATTATACCAGGACTGCATCTGACTGTGCATCTTTCTCTCTCAAACATGCACACTCTACTAAGAAAAAAAAAATAAAAATTAAAAAATCAAACCAAAACAAACAAAAGAAAAAAAAAAGAGAAAAAAAAGAGGACAAGCATGTTGTCAGTGCATAATGTAGGAATTGTTTTCAGATACTGCAGTATATGAAAAAGAGAATGAGACTGACACAAGTTGTTCTTTCAATACTGTGAAACTTTGTAATCACAATTTTTGATTGTCCTGAATCATATTAGGACTTCTTAAAACAGATCAAACGCCAAACCTACCAAAAGTTTACTTGAATGAGGATATGCTGAACATTGAGGTAAAAGATATCAGCATTTGCCATTGCATTGCTAAGGTACAGCTAAATCTGTTATCCTGCCAGCAGCTGTTTGCAATTAGACAGAGGTACCAACTGGAAAAACAATATAAAGAAAGAAATAAGAAAGGAGAGATACTTAGGCCTTAACCCCTTCTTTAGTGCCCTAATCTTTGTCCTTCTTGTCATGCACAGTCTATTATGAAACATTTCTTTTGCATTTGTATGTAATTGTTTATAATCAATGTCCATAATTAGCATTTAATATTTTGTTTAAAATGCAATCTATATTTTTTAATCTTTATCTCCCAAAACACTATTTTATCTTGTTCTGTCTCAGAATTAAACAGCTACTAAATATTCTTGCAAAAGAACCCCAAAACCCAACCCAAACCAAAACACAAAATTAATTTAAAATATATTAGAACAATATTAAAATGTATCTACCATTAGTTAGTACTTACATTATGCAGAAAGTATAAATGCTGCATTTGCACAAAATAACTTGTTATTTATGTTTTATGGATCACCCCCTTAGGCAACTTTTCATTATGAAGACTGAAGTGAAAAAAGGTCTTTGAAAAATCAAATAGTTGCTGATACTGGCATTATTTCCAGGGAATCTTCAACAGGCAAAGCTAACTTCCTCACATGCTGAACACACAAAAGTAAAATATTGTCCAATTCTGCATAAACCCCTCCCACACTAAAAAAAAGTCTGTAAAAGTGTTTGTGTTGTTCCTCCTTTCATCAAATGTAACAAGCATTATTTAGCTACTGCCTTTATCTGTATTTTACAGTATTATTCTGTATTTAATGTAATTTAATAATACTTCAATGTTTCTAATAGTATTTTTAAAGCCATCATAAGTTGATTTAAATGCAGAGATTACATTTGCTTGCTTATATCCTTATTTATGGTCTTTGATCCAAATAGTTAATTATTTGAACTGCGTAAGTACTTGCTTGGTGACTTTCAGATTTATGTTGGCATTCTAAAAGTGAAGTATTCCTTGGCAACATCCATAGACTGTGTGAAATTGCTCCCTTTGCAAGTGGACCAAATGCTCTGTTCCATGGCTGTGCCAGTTACAGCAGAAGCTGCTGTATGGTGAGGGAACATTGTCATTTGTGTGATGTATGCATACCTCGAAGCAACTCCTTGGGTCCCTCCACAGAACAAAAACAGACTGTGTATTCTACTGATCTGTTCATAATCCATGGTGAGCTGGCTGTTTGGCTTTAAAACATCAGAGGTTTTTGCAAAAAAAACCAACCCTTGTTACTATAAAGGCAGAGGAAGAATAAGTCTGACAAAGACATAGAGCAAGAAAAATAGTAAAGCATCCCACTTAAACTGAAGGTTAAGGCTACCAGCTATTTTCAGCAAAGATCCCAGAAGGAATACACTGAGTTTTTCCTCTCACAATTTTCTTTTTTCCCTCTCACTTTAACTTTACCAATTCCACAGAAGGTTCCTGGCTTTTCTCCTTCTGCGAATGTCTTGCAAAAGAATTTTCAGTCTTCTCCTTTAGCCATTCTTTGGGTCCAGGATTCTGTAATATTTTCCAAAATTTAAATTGATTTTATTTAGCTGAGAACTTCCTACTCCCTCTGTCCACCATGTAAGGTTACCTTCTATGCATTTGAACACAGCACATTTCCAAACTCTATCCCACAGAAACATTATTTTGCTTTCTCTAAAACTTTGCCAGTCATATTACTCATCTCAATAATGTCTCCATGTTGTGGTCAATAGAAGATTTGACTTGGAAGATGAGATATCTGTTGAGGCAAAGTTCACAAATGATTCACCACTGCTCCTCCAGCTACACTTTGGGCAAGGAAGAATCTTTGAGGACTGGTAATGAAAAATAATTAAGAAATAGCTCAGTCCATTTCCAGAGTTGAAGTAGTTGCCAGCAGTCCTCTCTGCTCACTAAGAAGGTGGCTACCAGGTGGTGGGATAGACAATTGACTACAGCAACAATGACAAAGACAGCACTTTCCTGGGCCAGGAGAGAATAATTTACATTGCCTTGTTTAAAACTTCCAAAAAGTTAATATATGTGCTTCAAACAGTATTACAAAGGTAAATGTTTTCCTTCAGCACAGCGGAGGTAGACTATACTTCAGCAAAATTGATGCCAGGAAAATGAGATTTTCATCAGCATGTCCTCTTTTGTCTTTCAACCTTTGCCTGTTTGCTTGTTGGTTTTTGCCTTTCCCATGCTTATTTATAGGGCAAAGTCTCTTTGATGTTGGGCTGTTAGATTAGGTGAAATAATAAATTCCTTATATGCTAATGCCTACATTCCTAGTCAACAAGGATGTCTTTTGTCAAGAAGATAGATAATTAAATTACCCATTCCCCAAATAAACAAACTTTTTGATCAAGTAAGGCTTCTCAATAGCTTTTGAAATGAGTGGTGCATTGTCTCCTACTAAGTTGTCACTGTTTTTAATGAACTCTCATTCTGGAGTGACTTTCTGATGTAGTTAATTTAGCTTACTACTCAGTATGGATTTATGAAGGATTGTTTATAGAAGACAGGAAAGTTTATCATAATAGTTTGACTCAGCATTAGTTATTTATTTTTTTTTAAATTTTGGATGATTTAATGTTAATTAGGGATGACAGATTACAATAATATAATTGAAGTCTTCTGTTAAAAGAATGATAACAAAGGACCTCATTCTTGACCAAAACAGATCTGGAAGATATCTGGGGACAAAATGCTAGATTAAAGTACAACCTAGTTTACTTCAGCACATTCTGATGAGCAGGGTGAAGAAATTTTCTATTTCCAAAGGACTCTTTTAATGTGAATATAGGGATGTAATTGAGTGATTGATTTTTTTAAAAGGTCAAATATTGATAATATGTCTTGAAAATTGATACATCAAAAAGAGTGTGTAAGGTATTGAATCACAGTAAAGAAGATTATCCTCAAGAAGATTATCCTGAGAGATATTGAAAAACCAAATGAAGGACAGTGCAGTCACCGGTCACAGCCAGCATGGCTTCATAAGGGCAAAGTTCTTCTTGTCAAACTTGATTTCCTATTATGACAAGGTAACACACCTAGTTAATCAAGGATAGCCAGTTGATGTAATAATTTTGGATTTCAGTACGGCTTTCGATATTGTCTCTATCTGCATCCTTCTGGACAAAATATCCAGCACTCAACTGGATGAACACATCATGCATGTGAGCAATGGGCTCACAGGTTGGGCACAAAGGGTTGTAGTGAATGGGGTGACATCAGATTGGTGATCTGTCACTAGCTGTAAAATTCCCTCACCCTGGGAAGGCCACATACACACAGGACATTAATGTGAGAGGCAGCTGAGGAGGTGTCATAAACCATCCAAGACCCCCAACACGCCCTCCAGGCTCATTCCTGAGGCCTTGCACCAGAGCACTGCATGCGATGTAAAGTGATGCAACAGATCCAGAGTCTGTGGCAAAAGACAGTGTAAAACTGTTCCCCTCCTCCAGGGGTAGTACCTGGGGATTCCCACCTGGTCCAGATGTATCCATTGAACTCTATGTTTTGTGTGACCCTCACCATCAAGACCAGAAGAAGAGGATCAACTGAATGCCGTGGGTATCCATGGAGTGGTGATATTCTCTACTTAATCTGTCTCTGTGACTCCCTTTCTCTCTTCCCTCTCCCTGTCTTTCTGTTTATTTCTATCTGTCTCTATCTACTTCATATTTACTGTTAAATAAAATCCATACTATTGACTTCAGCATAAGGTCTCGTTTGCACCTTAATTTGGGCAGAGGTATCTCTCTAACAGTTTTAATAACCAGATCATAACAGGTACCCTGTATCAAAGGACAGTGTGTACAAAACTGTGTGTAGGTCAAGGGAAGATTGGCAAAGTACCTGAAAGAGGATTATACTGAGGGTCACAAAGCAGGTAAATTACAAATATCAGGGAAATCACATGGCTCAGCAAAGCCTCTAAGCTGAAATACCAGAGAATGACAGGAAAGGTACTTCAGGGAAATGTCAGATAAACTTGTACTGTTTTTGTTCTTTTCCAGAGCTCATTTATGTCTACTGGGTTGAATCTGGATTGGACTGACGGTGGACTAAATAACATGACACATGGACCCATGACCTCACCTCTAGTGGCCTATCTTTTCTTTTTGTATTTTTTGATAAACTTAAAATGCTGAGCTTTACAGAGTATATGCTATGGTATAGTTAGTTTATTTTACCAATATGTTCAATTGAAAATAGATATGCCTCAAATGTTAGAAGAAAAAAAAAAGTAGTTTTGCATCTGAAACTCTAGGCAGTGTTAGGTTTACCTCCTGAGAATCATACTAAAAATATGAGTTTTTAATACATTGCTGTGTTTGCTTCAAGTGGCAAGGTTTAGCTATTAGGGGGCTTCAGGTGTGGCTTTTGTGAGAAGACGCCAGAAGTCTGTGTGTTGTACAGAGCCGTTTCCAGCTGGCTCCAAGATGGACTTACCACTGGCCAAAGCTGAGCACATCAGTGAGATAGGTAGGACTTCTGTGATAACACATTTAAGAAGGGTAAAGTAATACTGTGCAACAGCAACTGTAAGAAAGGAGTGAGAATATGGGAGAAAAACAGCTCTGATAACATCAAGGCCAGTGAAGAAGAGGGGAGGAGGTGCTGAAGGAACTGGAGAAGGGTTTTGCACCTGAGCCTGTGGTAAAGACTATGGTGACACAGGTTGACTCCCTGCAGCTCATGGAGGTCCACAGTGGAAGAGATATTCGCACTGTGGATAGACTTCATGCCAGAGCAGCCCTGAAGGAAGCTGCAGGCCATGGGCAGCCCATGCTGGAGCAGGATCCTGAGAGGACCTGTGGCCTACGGAGAGAGGCACCCATGCAGGAGCACGTTTTCTGTCAGGATCTGCAACACTATGGGGTACCCACAGATGAGCATTCCATTCCTGAAAGACTGTGTCCCATGGAAAGGACCCATGCTGTACCAGTTCATGAAGAAAGGTATCCTGTGGAAAGGACCCCTGTTGGAAGTCATGAATGACTATATTCCATGGGGGGAATCCCAAGCTGGAGCACGGAAAATTATGAGGAGGAAGGAGTGTCAGAGAGGTGGTATAATTATCTGACCACAACTCTCATTCCCCATCTCACTGCTCTGGTGGAATAGAGTATATAGAAAAGCTCGGGGTGAAGGTATGATTGGGAGAAGGGAGACGTGGGTTTAAGGACTTTTTTTTTTCAATTTGTTCCTATTATTCTAGTGTACTTAATTGCCAATAAATTAAATTAATTTTCCCCAAGTCAAGTCTGTTTTGCCTGTGTTGGTAATTGGTAAGTGGTCCCCTTGTCTTTAACTTAACCAAAAAAATCTTTCTGTGTTTTTTTTTATCTCCCCACTGTCTTGTTGATGGAGGGAAGTGATAAAGCAGCTTGATGGGCACTTGGTCACCAGTCAAAGTCAACAACAAATAGTCATGATAACAAACTGGAACATAAAAACAAACCTATCAGAAAGCACCCTGGTCAACAGATGCAGAATTTCCTATAAGTGATTTGTCAAAATATATGATTGAAAAAATGAATTATTTTATTTAGACTGTTAACTGGACCTGCACATTACTTTTTTTTTTCTGTGACTGTTATAAATTTGTGCCTCTTTTTAAGGCACAAAGTAATTTTATGCTCTAGATTATTTACAGAAACTCAGTATCTCACTTGTACATGTCAGTGGTCTTGATGTACAGTGTATTCTCAAATCTCAGCAGAAGGTACCATAAGATTCATGACCAAGGCAAGAAGAAAATGAGCAGATGAGAAAGAAATGGGCTGACTTCATTCAGCTGAGCTGCTCCACAATATTTTGTTAATTCATATAAGTAATTAAAGCCCTGTCAAGGTTGATTGTGAGGGGAAACTTGGACAACTTTGATTTAGGAAATATCTAAAGGGTTGTATATAGAAAGAATCTAAGAAAAAAGTTTGTGTAAGGTGTAAGGAAAATGACTGAAAACAATATCAAATCAGAATAGCAAAAAGAAAGTCTGAAGGAGTTGGACATGGCTTTGCAGGATACACTGAATGTTAAATCTCATGCTAGTTTGTGTTTTTTTGCAAAATTTTCCCTAAATGGAAGAAAGAAATTATCTAGCTTCTGGCTCCCCTTCCTTTGCTCTCAATATTCCCAGTTACATAATTCTATTTCCACAAAAACACTAAGATAGAACACCCCTTGAAAGCTCCTATTTTATCTTCGGCTTTTACAGAGGTAAAGGGTCAAGTTAAGCATGGACTTTAGATTTTCTATGTATCATTAATCTGGAGTTTGATATACATTGCATTTTGAATGACCAAATTAATCAATAGTGACAGTCTTTTATTATTTACCAATAAAACAACAGCATTCTGGTTGCTTTTCTCAGTTCTTGATATGGAAGACACGAGCGGTCATATAGGAAGATTTGAAAAGAGAGCAGAAAGGATTTCTTACTCATCTTGACAACTTCCTTCCTATTCTTACACTAACATGTCTTATGTACTTGTCCTGTCTCACTTTTAAACTAGTAAGATTTGTTCTTCCAGAACCTCACTCTTTCTTCTAATCTCCAGCCTAAGTTTTCCCATTTATACCCATTTGTTCTTGTGTCAACCTTGTCTTTTAGTTTAAATAGCTTTCTCCTTCTTTAGCATTTATCTACCTCTGAAGTATTTATAGAGAGCAATGATATACCCTATCAGACTCCATTAAGTTATTTTAGTCTCCTCTTACAAGATAAGCTCTTTTTTTCCCTGATCATCGTAGCAGCACTTCTCTGCAACTATTGCAGTTTAATTAATCTCTCTTAAACAGAGGCCATCAGAATAGTGTGTGCATTATTGCAGAGGAAGTCTTACCAGTGCCTCATCTAATTGCACTACCACTTCCTTATCTCTAGCAGTAATACTTCCCTTCATACATTCTAGGATTTCATTTGCTTTATCATGATCACATGCTATGTTTTATATCCTTATTCTGACTGATTAACCTACAGCTGAAAATTACAGATCTAATTATTTGTTCTGTGTACTTCCACCTCTGTTTTTGACATAAGCAAATTGGACCTAACAACAGAACAATGAAATGTAAAAAATTTATGGAGAAATGTCCTGTATAGTTCAATGCTCTGTGTCTACCCCTGTATCTGTTGCAATTTTATGAAAAGTTTATTTTTTAATTCCACTTTCCACATACTGGAACTTTCCCTCAGTTGTGCCCAATGTTCCCAATGATGGTAATCTAAAATCTGTTTTTTTGGTGACTAGAGAAAAAGATTACTTGTATAGCTTTGTTGAAAACATGTTTGCATATGACAATAAGGTTGTAGTTTAACAAATTATTCAAATATATGCTCAGTATAAAAGAAAAAATATTTGTCTCATGGCCTCATTTGTCCCTGAAACAGAGGGTTGAACCCAGGAATTACTATCATGTACACGTCCTGGCTTGGGCCAGGATGGGGTTAGTTGCTGCAGTAGCCAGGATGGGCATGGCGTAGAACCTGAGGTTATTCTATGCCACCTGTATGTCGTTTCTGGGGGTGGGCAAAGGGGCCCCTTTCAGGTCATGTAGTGTGGTGTGGTGGGGTATTGTCAGGGGTCCCATGTGCTATAGCGGTGAGCACTCGTGTGTGAATTGTTTGCTTCTCTTGTGCACTGTTATTAATATTTTTGCTGTTGCTATTACTGTTCCTTTCTTAATTCATTGCTGTTTCCAGCAAATTTTTTTTATCTCGACCTGTAAACTTTACCTTTTGTGGCTCTAATTCCTGCTGCAAGGGGAGGGATAAAGGGAAGTGGGGGTGAGCAAGCGGTGCATGGTTTGGAATTTTCCAGTGGGAAGACTTCATTGGGAAATACCATTCGTAAACCACCACAACACATTACAAATTTGGCTATCACACAACAAAAGGTCAACAAAATAGCCAAGTAATTATGTTATTTCAGTCTTGAATTAGAAATTGATATGAAAGGAATAATTTTTAAATTCGTTCTTTAGAGCAATTTTTGTAAGGTGGTCTTTATCAGGCAGCACACCAGCTGTAGTATCCAGCTTCTCGTACAGTCATGGCTTGATTAAACTTTGTACATACCAAGAGATCTTACCATGTAAATCTGTGTTTCTGAGAAGTTTTGTTGACACAAGCCATTAATTCCAATTACACTGAGACTCAATTACTAGCTATCATGACAGATGTGAAATCAACCCCTGTCAGAAGTGTTTGTGATGTCAGAAGTGCACGAGTAAGTAGTGACTTACTTAATAGTAATAAAATTACTGCAAAGAAATTAACTTCCTATGCCTTGATCCCATGGTTTCCATGAACTTTACATTTTTCTTCATAGATGTTAAATAGTTTGAATTAATTTCTGTCTTAGTTAAATCCATCAACAGATTGGACTCATTCATTGGACTGTTGGTACTTCACACAAACAAGTAGAGGACTGTTTTGTTTAATACTACTGGAACTTGGACTGAGAGCTGATAGAGGGAGAGAATTTTGAATCTGGAGTTTTAGGACTGCAATAGCTCTCTGTGAGATCCATGAGTTGCTTCATATTTAAAGTTTGGGCTTTCTTGTGCCTGATGACTTGTACAAAAGCCTTCAACATGCTCAACATTACAGCTGACATTTGGGCAATTCTTATCAATGATGTGAGTGGTTATTAATAGCAGTACAAAGATATGCTTATACGTAAGGAGATGAAAAGAGGACAAGTAGAAAGAAATTTTGCTAAACCGATCTAAGACATTCCAACCGGAGACATCAGTTGAAATACTTCCAATTAAATTCAGCAAAAACAGGCTACAGAGACAGTCTCACAACTGGTATTCTGAGAATTTCAGCAAAATAGAAGTGAGCACTTTTATGTCTTTTGCTGGAAGAAATTTATGTGGAGGAGGAAGGAGAAGAGATGTATTTAACCCAGAGAGGCAAAAACTATAGGAGGTTTTTCAGTGGACTCTGAGTATAGGTTTGGCAAATGACTCTGAGTATACAAAAAACAAACAGGAAAGTGCTCTCTTTGTTCATCGGGGAGAGAGTGTGTGCTAAAAGACTTCAAGAGCAGCTGGAGACATTTGATTTTACACAACCAAAGCTCTGCAACAGAAAGGACAGAGAAGTAGGAGACTAGCTGGACTGGGAGTCTCAGTCTCACGATGCTTTTAAGAAGAACTGAGCCTTCTCAGTTCACTCACTAACATCTCACTAACAAGTGATGTTAGTGAGGACTAAGCTGCCTTTCTTTTACCCTTGAGAGAGAGAATAAACTAGAAGAACATCTGTGGGTCTTTGTAGGAGACCACAAAACTGTTAATAAAATCGCTGCCTTCTCTTGTTTGTTCATAGTAAAGTTTTGGCTTAGGTTTCTGCAATTATAAATTGTAAATTTTAAAATTCTTTCAAAATTATGGTGATGTGCTTGACATTTTTTCTGCTTTGGAGGCAGCTAATGGTATTTGTTATGAAATCTAGACTTTGCTTTTGTCTTTGTTATATGAATATTTGTTATATGAATCCCATTACATGCTCTGATGTATGGACAACTGAACTGTGCCTTCCACTGATATCAAGTTGTTCAACTGCAGTCTCCATAGTGACATCAAAAGGATTGAAAACTATTTAACATTGTTTGCCAAACATCAAGTCAAACTGACTGATTAATAGAGAGAAAGCACTTATAGAAAATAATTCTTTCTCCTTCAAACAGAGAAGAGGGGATAAGTTCATTGCAGCTAAGAGGAGCTCTTTTGCACATACATCTTGAGAAAAAGGGTTGTGCAGTTCTGAGGTAGAAATTGGACTAATACTAGAAGTGCCATGTTTGTTATGCACAGGTTATGTGTCATTTCTAGTTCTGAAATGGGTCTGGGAGAAACACTGACTGGATTAATTTCTTGAAGGCAATGACAGAAGAAAGGTCTTTCTTGTTTCTTTGCTCTTTTGTCTGTGCTTTCGTTTAAAGAAAACATAGATTTCCTGAAAGGGAAAAAAAGGGTTGAAGACACACGAACTGTGTGGGACCAGCTAGAAGCAGCTGAGACTAAATATGTCCCTCCATTCCTGAGGAGACAGCAACTGAACTGTTTTATCATCCAATTCAAAAGAGGAACGTAGTGTACCATGGTGAGAAAGCCCAATTGAAGCCAAGTGTAATGTGGGAAGCTGTTATTTGAACCAATTATTTTGTTCAATTGCATATACATGTTCATAAATAAGCCTAAAGGGCCAAAATTTTGCCATTTTAATATCTTTTTTTTATTGGGATGCAATAAAAAAAATCTGGTTTATCTATGTAGTCTTCCTAATAGTCTTTATTTCAGAATAGGATTAAACAAAACAAAACAGTACTCAGTGCATCTTTTCTTCGGCCTACATAATGCCATTCATCCTGATTCACAGAGCCCTTGAGACCATCAGGTGGATGCCTGAGCCCAATAATTGCCATGCATTTTAAGCTTCTGGTGTTAACTCAATGCTTGTATCAGAGTAGAAGAAATATGAAAATATATCTCAAGATACTGTCTCAAGTAAAATGTCTCTTACTTGAAAAGAAGCATCCAGGGAGACTAGAAAAGAGTTAAGATGATGACAAATGAAGCAGGAAACACAAACACTAGTTTGTGTTTCCTGCTTCAAGGTCTAAACATTGCAATACCTACATCCATTGAAATTTTTTCATATATATTTAACACATAAATTTGAGTTTTCAAATAAATTATAAATAACAAAATATTGTTTTATTTTATTTTAGTTTTTGGTGTGAGTAAAGAACAGCTACTACTATATCCTTTTTGTGAAATAAGATTAGTTGGAGCCTTAGTAAAAATTGAATGAAATCTGCGAGATAATAAGGAAACAAAATGTAGGGTTTTGTCTATGCTCTGTCTAGACAAGCCAGTAACAACCAAATTCCCAACCATTACTGAATACTGACATGTTCTAGGAAGACCACTCTAAATGGGGAGACACAACTGTACACTTTCTGTTACTGTGAGCAAATCAAAACTCCTACCAAAGCACTAATCAGGCAGCAGGTATCCATGTGGCCAGATGGATAGGAAATCTCTGTCAAGAGCAATATAATCCTGCTATTTGCTGAATAGCAGCCAATAATAATTCACTGCCTTTATGTAGAAGAGAAGTTTAGTTTATTTCTAATTTCTGATTAATGTTCTGTGAATGGATCTTTGGCCACTTTGCTTTGAATCACATGTGGCCATGAGGACATAACCCTTTGATCAACTTGCATATGGATCTCATTAGGAACTAGTGAAAGATTATTTACAAAATACACAAATAAATAAACTGGCCCCAAAACAAAATAAAATTCAAAAGAATTGTCCTCTGACAACAGAGACAAAAATTAGGAAGCAGACCCCATGCTGACCATTTAGTCAGCTGCTTAGCTTTCCTCTTAGTCTGGCAAAATACTTGATTAGTGACGAAAATTGGATCTGCAGGTATGTAGGCAGAGCTCATCACTTTAAAAAAATATTCCATGCCTTGACATATGGATCATGTAACTGCCAAGAACACCTCCTGTCTGGCTTTGGTGCAAGAACATCTAATGATGGGGACAGAAAGCTTGCTGAAGAACACCAGAAAGAGGAAAAGGCTACAGTTGGTAGCAAAATTGCACTCCAGATACCCCTATGCACAGTAATTGTGTTGACCTTTAAGAGAAACAAACAAAAGAAAGTGCTAATAGAAATATATTTTTTTAATTTGTCTTAGGATTTGTAGTGGCTTTATTAGAAATTTAGGTGGAAGCTCTGTCTATTTTTACTCAAGAGTTTTCAGCATGTATTGAAGTATTTGTGAAGGAAAGAGTAATAGATTTTTCAGATCATAGCAAAGTCTTACCTTTCTGAAGACAGAAAAAGAACTAATTATAAGGTTTATCCTTTTCATAGAAACTATAACCAGAATGGAAAATGGATATTGTTGTGCTTAATTCAATACAACTAAACAATGTGGCCTTTTTTTTTAAGAAGAGAATCAATTGTAAATAAGGAATGAAATCTATTAGCACTTATAATTTCTATAGTTCAAGAGATTCTGTTTTATTATTTTGTCATCTGTATGCATCTTTTTATGGTATTTATAGGCTTTTTGGCAGAGCATCATCATCTTGAATTAGAGTCATACGCTCTGAAGTGCCAGAAGGAGACTCATCTTAGTGGTCTATATTTACTGAGTGCTAATGAGCATTTTGCTTTGGATTTCATAGGTCAGGTCACTTTCAGCTGACAAATTAAACTTACTGGTTACAGTTGCAGATGCTGAAAGAATTGTAGTTATTGCACTTGCTGGTGAAAAAGAAGTTGACACATGAAGAACTGGTTCATGCAGTTTAGATATTAAGATACAAATCCTGTATCCACTGCTCCTGTTAAATGAGGTTGTCTCATACCTTGCAGAAGAAATGAAATACCTCTGTCAGCTTTCCTCAGTGTATTGTTGGGTCACACAACAGAAATATCTACTCTCCATTCTGAGCATGAATCCATGTCTTCATTCCCACTCAGGCTTGTGTCTTGGCCTTGGACCATGATCAGAGACAGATTTGAAGAGACTTCCAGGGAATTCTGGGGGAGAAAAATTGGATCTTGATCCTATTCAGAGTTCGGATCCAGTCTGTCTGTAGGGTGTAAAGTCCAGCCAAACCACAGTGTATCCCATCTGTTTTGGTACAGATGTCAGGTGAGGACATTTGATGTTCAACGGATTGGCAGATGGAAGACGTAGGTAGCTTGAAATGTGCCCCAAAATGTTCTTGTTTATAGGCAGCAGCATCTGAAATCGAAATGGAAACACCTTAAAGGCAGTCAGATGTGAATTCAGGGAGGTCAGGAAGCCCAGTTGTTTGTTGTTTGGCCAAGGCTGCTAAGCACAATGCACACTCAATCCAATTATTCAAAAATGAAGTAAGAGTATCCTTTGTGCATCAAACTGCTGTCTATAAAAGCCTAGTTTAAATTAAGAATGAGGACTCTTGGCATTAGATAATTAGTCACATCTCTGCAATTGATGAAGCACTATGGACTCAGTCTTTGAACTGGTTTCTCTAAAGCACCTCTAGAAGTTAAAATCATCTAAGACATTTTAAAAATTGTTACTGAGTTGTAGTATTTGACCCAGTAACAGAAATTCTAAGAATCTCACATCAGAAATTAATTATTTTAGTTCTTGGCATTTTTACTGCTTTTGCTAGAATATAACTAGTCACACTTCATTTAGAAAGAATGAGAGAAGGTGCAGATGGTAGAATTATTTATTTCTGGCATCATAGTTCTTGACAAGAATAATTTTTTTAATCAATATGTTTTTAGTGTATACATCTGATGCATACATATATTTATGTATATAATAAATCCTAGGTGTGTGCAGATGTGTGCAAACCTGTATTCTAGATTTATTCACAAGATGTTATTTATCTGTGATTTATTCCCAAAACGTTACTTCAGAATGTCTACAGGTTGACAGTTTATTAATATTAATATATTCCAATTGCTTCAGATTATTCTGTTTATTGAACAATAAGAAAAAATAATATTCATGAATTCAAAGGAGACAAACAAAATTACTGTTGCTGTTTTAAACGAAAACCTGCAAAATGTCTTATGGGAAGTGTTTTGCACAGAGAAGAAAACATAGATCTTCACTATTTCATGACAAGCAACAACCTTATCACTTACTTTAAACATGCCAGTCCTGCCCAAGACCAAAAAAATAGACTTAGCTACACAAATAAAGATGACTTTAGAGTCATATAAAATGTCTTATTTTAATGATACAAAATTATTTAAAACCCCATACGTGACATAAATAAGAAATTGCTCATGCAAAACAAGACAACTAGAAAAACTAGTAACCTCTAAATTTCTTGCAAGTATGTACTGAATTTAGCCTTTTATTAGTTTTTTAAGTTTATCCTACTTAATGGAACCAGATGAGTTCACTGGTGAGGCCACACCTGAAGTTCTGTGTCCAGTTCTGGGCCCCTCACTGAAAGAAAGACATTGAGGAGCTGGAGCATGTCCAGAGAAGGGCAAAGGGCCTGATGAAGCATCTAGCATGAGGCATATGAGGAGTGGCTGAATCAGCTGGGGGTGTTTAACCTGGAGAAAAGAAAGCTCAGGGGAGACCTTATTGCTCTCTGCAATCACGTGAAGGGAGGTTGTAGCCAGGTGGGAGCTGGCTTCTTCTCACAGGCAACCAGTAGCAGGACATGAGGAAATGGCCTCAAGCTGCTCCAGGGGAGGTTAATGAAGAAATTATTCGTGAAAAATATTGTTAAACATTAGGATGGGCTACCCAGGGCAGAGTCATCCTCCCTGGAGGAGGTTCAAGAAATGACTGAACATGGCAGTTAGTGCTATGGTCCAGTTGAAAAGGTGTAATTGCCCTTGGAGATCTTTTCCAACCTAAATATTTCTGTGATTCTGTGAATTATTATTTTGCTGGGTATTGATCTGTTGTGCATTTTCTATGTTACATGTATATAAAAAAATATTAAATCATTGGTGTTGGTGTAATAAATGTAGACTTCAAGGAAATTAAAAGCTTGCACAAGTAGTTTTCTAACATGACATGTATGATGAGATATAATTTTAGCTAACTGAATTATTTGAAATGTATCATTTTGTCTGAGCAGTTTTGCATGAGTAGTTAAAGTTGCTGAAACCTTAGGCCACAGGCTTTAAATTCCCACTTAACATACCTTGAACGGTTTTTTAGTTCTGTAAATGAAGGCCCTGAGACCATAGCAAGCTGGAAGATATGGAAGCCACCACTGCCAGCAGAAGCCGAAACCAGTCCAGATAAGCAACAGATAATGGCCTGCCATTAGAGACAGAGAAAGAACTCAGTCAGGAACAAAAAAGATTCCAGAACAAAAATCAACACTGGACCAGCAGTGCAAGGCACTTAAAGAGCTTTTGAGGATTGGAAGTACAGATGTAAGGCTGTAAAGGCCCAGGGATTTCCTTCTTCTGGGTCACTACCCAGAGGCAGCCAGATAGATCTGTTTCTACCCCTGTACTTCCCAAATTATTTGGAATGAAAGCCTGAGATTCAGCTACAGGATATCTAGGGTAGAGAAAAGTCATTAAGACATTTAGAGCAATGAGTATCTTCCTCAACAAAAGATGTTCAGTTTGACAGGTGCTTGAGCTTTTTAATAAAAACAGAGAATCATAGAATCATTTAGGTTGATGTGGTGGGTTGACCTTGGCTGGATGACAGGGGCCCACCAAGTGGCTCTATCATTTTCCTTCACAGCTGGAGAGGGGAGAAATGATAAGATGGGAGATGTCTTGGACATTGAAATAAGGCAGTTTACTAAAGAAAAAGTGGAAGTTTGCATGTGCAGAAGTAAAGAGAAGAAAAACAGGCTTATTCTCTACATGTCAGGATCCATCAGTAAATACAGCATAACCTCTTTTGTCTCCTGATAACTCATTGTTTGGTGGTGCTTCTTGGGCACCTGTCATCTTCTCAGGCAATGCTGCAGAATCTCTGCCTTCAGCCCAGTCCACCTCTTCCAGGATTCCTAGGCAATTGGGTTTCCCAATTCAGGCTTGTGTAATCAATTCTATTCACTTCCTCCATGTAGCACGGGTTGCATGATGTGTCGTTGCCTTTGAAAATCCAGTCTAGCATCAGAACTTGTGGTACCAAGAGGAGATGCGCTTCTGTCTCAACAACTTATGAGGCAGCTCGAAGCCTCTCACAGGCTGCTAATATCTCTTTTCCTGTTGGATTGTAGTGGGCTTCTGATCCTCAATAAACCCAGCTCCAAAACCCTAATGTTTGACCAAGGGTTTCTCTTGATCTTTGCCAGAGGCTCCAGGTGAGATCCTACTTCCCAGCTGCAGGGTTCTGCTGGTGCCCTGTCCTGGTAACAATTGGCACTGGCTGATCTTCAGCTTGCAGCAGTCCTACAAGGAAGGGAACTCCTTCAGGAGAGGCTAGGTGGGGTGGATAACTGTTTAATCTTCTCTGTATTCAGAGCAACTACACCAAAAGCTCATTGATACTCATTTGGATCCCTGAGATACCCTCTCCTGAGGTAGTCCATTCCAATGATACCAGGGGCCTCTAGGGAAATCACAATGGGATGCCTTTCCCACTTGTCTCTTGTTAAAACTCACTTCAGCCTCTAATACAGACAACTCTTGGCATCCTCCTGTGCCTGCAGAGGTCCAGATGGATTCTGCACCCCTGTGCCTTGATGGCATCAGTATGCATATTGCACCAGTACCTAGTAAAGCTTTATACTTCCATGGATCTGATGTACCAGGCCATCAAACCCACACAGTGCAATATGCCTGGTCATCCCTTTCCTCCTCCTGGCCAAAGGCAGGCACCCTGTATTCCTGTTCCTGATCAGAGTATTCACTGTCTGACCTTTTCGATGCCAGACCAGATGTCCCCTCACCAGGATCAAAGGAGATGATTTTGGTTCTTTGTCTGGGAGATCACTGATTGATTATGTTCTTGTGTTTCTGTGGCAACTACACTGACAGCCTTCTTGGGTGACCCCTTAACAGCTCTCTTCCCTCTGAGTTCACGTACACAGACTTTTAGCTTAAAGGTAGGTTCACCATCCCACCTCCTCATGTCTTCCCCCAGCCATACAGAAAGAATCAAAGTGTGCCACATGACCTTTGCCTGGGGCTTCCTTTTCCTCTGGCTGGGGCAGGAGAGGATGAGTCTCTTGGGCTGCCCCTGCACAGTATCTTCTGTGTTTCGAATCTAGGAGGATGTCACCTTTACAGCTGTTGTACCTATTTCTGGGTAATACATTTTCTACCAAGCTGCTGAAATGTGATGCAGGGGCATTTTGAGCCACCTTCCTCCAAATGGCCATTGGCAACAGACATCCCCTGGATCTTTAGGGGTATTATCTCTTTTTAGTTTACTGTAGATGACTTCCAGCATTTCTAATACACTCAACTACGGGATACCTTCATTTGCAATGGTCCACTTTCCTAGGAAGTTCATGAGACCTTCCCTAAATGGATATCTTGCCCTCAGACCTGAGAGGAGCCATCTCCAAAAACTACAAATTGCTTCTTTGTGTTCAATTCCTCCTTCAATTTCTTGATTTCTAGCAAGGGATCACAGCTGCTTGGCTTCATGACCTTCTAATTGCTAACTGTCAGCACCATTATCCAGCACTGAAGCAACCAGGCAGAAGTCCACTCACCTGGCTGGAGGCTGTAATCTTTTAACAAGTCTCAAAGTTCTGATGAGATCAGGGACTGGGTAACTTTGGTGCTCTGTTTCATTTGTCTCACTTCTTAAAATTTATTTGTTGAAGGACCAGCTCTGACCCCTCCTATCCTGATTCTCCTCCATTTCTAATCAATGATGTGGACTTGTAACTCACCTTATCTCTTTTTCCTTTATCCCTACTGGGGCAATTACTGTAGTTGTTGTTTGAGTACCTATCTCAGCCATAGTGTCCTCAAATGCAGTTTGGATTCCTAATTCAACTACAGTCCTCTGAGAGTACTGAACTGTGGCTCAATAGGCACAGGGCAGGCCCCAGTACAGGGCAAAAAGCTGCTGGTTTTCACTGGAATAGATAAGGCACCCTTTTATCAGGTGATGCCTCAGTTTGTCAGGATTGATTACCTGTTCAGGTATAAAGTCCCAGGCAATGGGAGGTGATAATCTCTCCAAGAACCTGCAAAATCTTACCACACACCCTGCCACACAGGAACTGGACACCTCAAGGTACATTTCAATACCTACATACCTAAAGTTTGTTTGCTCTTACACCAGGATGACACCAGATTCCATGAGCCCCACAGAGTGCCAACAGTATTAGTTAGTAGTATTACCAGTATTAAGCTGCTTAAGGATGAGCTATGACCATGGAAGCCTGCATATAAAACCATTCACATCTATCTCAGGTAGGGAGAAGGAGGTGTATTCCATCACTGTCCACAGAAGAGAGCTTGCCCAGCACAAGGCCATTGTTGGGAAAAGCACAGAGCCACTGTTTGTATTAGTATGTTCCAAACTCAGCAAAATAAAGAGATAACTGGTGTAGCTGACAAATTCTGAAATTCTGTGTCTCACACAGGAGCTTGCTACTCAAGAACTATATATATCTGCCTTTGTCTCACCCTACATTAGGCACCAAAAAGGACTGTGGTGGGTTGACCTTTGCTGGACACCAGGTGTCCACCAAGTGGCTCTATCACTTCGCTTCCTAGCTGGACAGGGGAGAGAAAAAGAAAAAATCAAATGGAAAACAACTTGTAGCTTGAAATAAGGCAGTTTACTAAAGCAAAAGAAAAATTTACATGTGCACAAGCACAGAGGAAAAAAATAGATTTATTCTCTATTTCCCATCAGCAAGCAATGTCCAAGTACTTCCCGGGAAGCAGGGCTTCAGCACACATAGCAACGTGCTCCAGAGGACAAACATTGTATAAAAACAAACACCTCTACTTTCCTTAGCTTTTATATCTCAGCTGATGTCAAATGGTGTTGCATATCCATTTGATCAATTTGGGTCAGCTTGTGCCCAGCCTATTGATGGCAGGGGAATACTAAGAGACAGCGCTGATGTTCTGCTGGTGCTTCTCAGCTGTAGCCAAAACACTGATGTGTTATCAAAACCTGGCTATGCATGCAAGGCACAGCACAGCTGTCCAGAGGAAGAAAGTAATTTGTTAAAAAAATTCATAAACAAAAAAAAACCAAACCACCTTGTAAATGATGTGTCTTTTACTTTCACATTTGTTTGCTACTGAGCTGCCAGCCTGGAAACTTTCTTTTGCCCTTCTAATTTTTGTGCTTTCTTCCATGCTCATATATGGTAAGAAGTGACTTCCCTCAATCCTATGCCAAATCTGTATTTTCTGTTCATTCAAATTCTTCTAAAAATGCATTGCTCTCCGTGAACCACCAAACTAAAGCCTTCTCTATCAGATTGATATGCAGTATCTAAATTTATTCAAGTATAAATTATAGTCAGAAAACCTAAATTTCTTCCTCCCTCTGATCCTTGCAGTATATTTTCAACATTCCAACTTCTTGTTCTTTCACATTATTTCAAATAGATATCACAACAGCCATTACGAAATTAAAATCAGCGGAGCTCTGGCACCACTGGCATTTATGAGGCCATTTGAGGTGACATTATGACATTATGACACATTTGAGGTGTCTTACATCCTTTGAAGATGTGAATCTACTTTCACTTTCCCTTTTCATGCTCCTTTAAAAGGCTGAAGCATTTTGAAGTGGCGTGTAAGATCACGCATCAAGCCAAGATGCAATTCAATTCTGAATGCTTGCCCCATAATCCTCTCGACTAAATGCCTGCTTGAAAGGCCATGCTGAGCAGGAGAGGGACACGCCAAGGAGACATGTGGAGGCCTGGCACTTTTATGGGCTTCAGGATAGGCTGAGCAATAGCTCTCAGCTAAACCTCCGTGGAGATGGTTACATTACAGGAAAGACAGTTTTCCAGCCTGAGTAAGTTAAGCAGTTAGTGTTCATTACAGATGTGTCTGTCAGCCTTCTCTGGTGTTGGGCTATGCCATTGTGCTGTTTATTTTAAAAAAATAAAGAACAAGTCCCTCCAACACCCTTTCACTGCTTTGCAATGCCACCGACTTCAGGCTGCTTATGTAAAACTCTTTTAACAGCTAAAATAACAGCTAACACCTTTGGCTACCTAAAGGTCCAAGATGAGTGACTTAAGAGATTTTGAGTTCTGTTTTGTTTGTCTTTCCTCTGGTTCTCCTATCTCAGGTATAAAATTTATTGTGTAGGAAGATGTTTTACATTTAGGAGATCTCCTACCTGAATATCTTTATTTATGCTTGTGATGACAGGCTTGTACAGCACCATGCAATATGTGAACATACACTCTGCAAGAAACACAATGGCTTAGTCTTACTGAACAGAATATACCAAAGGGCCAATTTCCAAATATCACTAACTTGGCATTTAAATTCTTGAATGTGTTAACAATGTCAGAAATTATTACTGCAATGCAACAGATTATATTTATATGCTATGCTTGGATACAAAAATAAGGTGTTAAAATAAGAGTCTTCATTTGTCATTTTCCTGTGGCTTAGTGATATTTGTTGGTTTTGTCATTTTGGTGAAAATGTGCTTTTGTTATAATTGAATTGGTACAAAAAAGTTATTTCAGGTGACAAATCCAAATGTAAGTTCTGTGAGTAGTATGTGTTTGAAGCAAGCTTTGCAAAATAAAAAAAATTAAAAAATAATCACTGTGCTATTTAAATAATCCAGGCAGTTAAATAATTCAGACAAGCTTTCTTATTTTCGTAGTATCTAGAAGTTCATAACAGAAAATTATGAAGACTCAGGTGAACTCCTATAATAATTTTTTTTTAAGTCCCAGATTTTAAAGTTGATAATTCTCTTTTAACAAGTTTGTTTTTACTACTGTCAGACAACTGTGTCTGAACCAGTCTTTTTCAAAGTTCTTTTTTTAGGTTGTATTTGAAATGTTTTTGATCAAATACTGTATTATGATCACAGCTGTCATTTACATATGAGTGTTTTTAGTCCTGTAAATAACAGTTCTAATTTTTTAAGCTTTCAAGAAAGGCAACTTGGGACCTGCTTGAAACTTAAGTTGCTGTTATCAACTCCTGCAGTGTTTTAAATCCAGACTAATTATCTTAAGATTGTTGTTTGTGTAAAATAATGAGTAAAATTCCAGATAGCTTATTAAAAGTATTTGTCTTCATTACGTTAATATCTATAATTATGATTCTACTAAGTGCAAGAATTTAAAATTATATATTTCTCCTTCTGATATTGCACCATAAAATATACCTAGCATTGAAACTTCAGCTGTATTTCATTATCTTATTATCCCAGATTCTGCTATTCCTGTGTGAAAAAAATTAATAAATAAAACTTCAGAAAGTAGAAATCAAGATTAGAGATATTAGGACAAATTGCTGCTAGTGCTAGCAGTAGAGCAGTGTATGAATGTATGTTCATAGCCTTTGGTCCACTCTAGTTTTAATGCTTCATACATTATCTTTAAGGTCCCCTCCAACCCATTCTATGATTCTATATGTATTATCAAATTCCACAGTAAAAAAAAAATAATCAAAAAAATCCCTGAAGAGTTTTCCACAGCTTTTCAGGAAACAGGTGTCATTGACTGATTCAAGGGGAATTGTTGGAGTCACTTGAGTGCAACAAAACCTAGATCTTCCAATATTACAGCTATTGATCAACAGTGCTTCCACAGCATGAACATCTCTGTTCCACACTTTGTCCCCATAACAAGTAGGCTAGGAAAAGGCAAGATGTTGGGAGGGGACACAGCTGGGACAGCTGTCACCAATTGACCAAAGAGATATGCAGTGCTCTATAATTGTCAATCTCAGCAATAAAAAACTGGAGGGCTGGTGGCGTACTTTTTCCATAGTATCTGTTTCTTGGAGAGACTCACTGTGCACTGATCTGCTGACTAGGAGGTGGTGAGTGCCATTGCATCACTTGTTTGGCTGGCTGGTTTTGTTTGAGTTTATTTGTTGCTTTGTTTTGTTGTTGGTTTTGAGTGTTTGTTTGGTTGGTTTTTTTTTTTGTTTGTTTGTTTGTTTGTTTATTTTTTTATGTTTCTTTCACCTGTTAACCCATCTTTATCTTGACCTACAAGTTTTTCAGTTTTGCTCTTCTGCTCTTTTCCTGTATCCTACTGGTAGCAGTGGGGATAGGGATAAGTGGCTGGATGGTGCTTAGTGGCAGGCTGGGGTTAACCCACCACCACAGAGACACAGAGGTATTTTGACATGTGCCTAAGAAATTATATTGACAATAGTGATGAATAAGGAAAAAAGAGGAAAAAACCTAAACCCCAAACAAAACCAACTCCAATTACTTAAATCTGTACAAGGGAGCTTTTCCTGATTGCTTCAATCCAAATGTCTTCCTGAGTAATGATACAACCACTACTCCATAACAGCAAGACATGAACTCAGGGCCACATCTCCAAAAGTGTTAACAGTTATGTGTGGACTACTTTTTAAAGGCAGCCTCTTTAGCAACTTTGAGACCTCACAAAGGTGATCACTCACTCACTCACTCACTCACTCACTCACTCTCTCACTCACTCACTCACTCTCTCACTCTTTACACTGTTTAGCTCTTGGGGGAATGGTGATGAAGGCTGTTTTAAGGACAAATCAGCCAACACAATTAATGCAAAGATAGTAGATGGTCTTCCTATAGAAAAAGCATAGAAAAAAACCTGAGAAAGTTGTAAGGATGCTGAGAAGAGAGAGGGACAATCCCATGGCTTGTGTCTTCTTTTACCAGCAGTATGCTGGGATCCTTATGGTGCACCATCTGTGGCTCCAACCATGACAGTACAAATCAAAGATGAGGGATTCTTTGATGGCACTGTACCTGGCTATACTAAAATATACGTATAGATTATTTTCAGGCCCCAGATGTTCTGATTTTAGGCAGAGTGCAGTGCCTAAATAATGAAAAGCTAAGTAAAAAAGAGGTGAACTCTCTTGAAGGTATCCTGACTATATGATTTAGACCAAAAAATGAGTACAACTATTTCTCCTATTTTTTTGTGTATTTTTGAGGAGGTAATTTTCCTGGCTATCTCTAAAACAGAACAAATTATGGAGGTGTAAAAGCAATAAAACCAAGGGTGATTAATCCAACATTGGCAGGGTTTATTACTTTTTCAGACAGGGTATTTGGTTTTACCACTAACATAGCTTACTCCTTTTCTTTATCCATAGCTGTTAGTTTTATTTGTCTTCTACACACTTGATCTCTTGTAATAACCACAGCACTGCATTCTGGTACAATAGCTATTTCAAGCATCTTTTAGATGACAATTTTTTTTGTTCTGTCAGAAAGAAACAACAGATCAACTTTGATAGACAAGAATGTAAATAATTAATATCTCAGAAGTATGACAGAAAAATTTGTATATTTTGTAAGTTTATGACTCAAAGATCCAAAAAATGTGACAACAAAATTAGTTTTGGTCTACAGACCAGAGTCGCTATGACATGTTTCACTAAGAAATTTATTTTTCATTGTTCTTAGATCACTTGCAGTATTTGTTTTAATCACTTTCAGATGAATGTTTCTTTTATATACTAGCACCCAGTTTTTGTGGATTAAAGTCTAAAGTCAGGTGAGCACAAATGGTCAAAGGTTCCTGGTAAGTGGGCCCATGTTTCAAGAATGCCAAACAAACTGATTAAATTACATGTACCTCTTAGGTAAACTGGATGTCCTGAGGAATTTTGCTTATGAAGTGGCTTCACTGGATATTGAAGCTAAGCATTAAGACAAAATTGTTAGTCATGCAGAACTGAAGTAATATGGCATTTTTTTCTTAATTGTTAGCTAAGGGCTGTTAAGAGCTGTATTTCATTTATAAATGGACTCACTTTGTGAGTGAATCAGAGCCCTCCCAACACAAATTTTTGCTTAAAAAAAGTAAAATATAACCCATCTATTTCACTGCACTACTGATATTCTGTGGTAGGTGAGTTGTCCTGAGTAGGATAAAATTTTCCTGCAATTGACTTTGTAATTGCAACTTCCCAAAAATCAAATGGATTATAAAACACATTAAAAAATGGTTTTTTTGTAAGTGGGGATAGAGTTTAAATGCACATCTAAAAGCCTAATGTTAGAAGAAAATAGAGTCTCAACAAAGAAATGTTCAGAGTTCAAAATTTTACTACCATTTGTCAGTAGACCTCCTACACTGGACTTTTTCTCCATTGTTTAGGCATTTTTATTAGAAGTGTACACAGGATTTGAAATAATATGCATTGGGCTGTGATTGGGGAAAAGAGATAATAGCACATGGCAACATGGCAGTCCGAGAGGATGAATATCATTAACTGTGAAAAATTTCACACAAAGACTGACCTTGGTAATTATATTTTGATTTTGGTTGAATTAATTTTTAAAAAATTAAAAATTTTAATAATAAAACCAAACTATATTTCAGGTTTGAAAATATATCTTTACTTTTTCTGAATGTCATCTAACTACTTACATCAAAGATCCTTCAATTTTGATATGAATGCTTTCTAGATCCATAAAGTTCAGCTTGTGTTCATACCCAGAATTATCTAAGTCCTAAGAGAGCTGAACAGTTTGGCATTTAGCCCAGGCCTAACAATCCATACATTAGGCAATCCTCAACCTAATATAAGAGAGGCTTTATTGAGGCTGAAGGATATGAATAAAACAGTGCTTCTGCCTGCAACAGTGGGTTCAAGAAAAAATCAGTTCTGGTGTGTTTTACAGCTCAGCTGAAGGCTCATGTGTAGGTGAACACTTAAAAGCATTTTGGTGAAAGTTTCCTTTGAGGATATTGGAAACTATTGTGGCTTAGTTTCTGCTTTTGCTAGATATCAGACATGCTTTTCTGGATTAGATATTAATCATTATGACATAAACATTTCTAAAATATTGCTATGTGCTCACCCCTCCTTTGAATCAGCTCTGTACAAAACAGCATTATTCCAAAATCAGTAATACTGCCTAAGAAAGACACAGCAAATCCAGCTTGACTGAGGAGTGCTATTGCTGGGACTTTGCTAATAATTCTGCCCTTGAAAATCCTTTTTCCTTTGAAGATCTGAAATATTTTGGACATAACATTCATAGTATAGGGGAAAAAAAAAAAGACTAATTAAAGGAACAGAAGCTTGGAATTCTCTCCACCTTACTAGCTTTCCTAACAAATTTTTCCTGATATCTTTGTTTTCCTCCCATCAAAAAATTTTCAGATCCTTTTTGAACTAAGGAAAAGCTTGAAAATTATATTGTGCGGCTGCCTGCCAATACTAGCAACTTATGTAGTTGAAGTAATGCCAGAAATAACTGAAATTGCAGTGAAAATCTCTGCTCGTTGTTAGGATTTTGAGGGTAAGTGTTGCTACTTCATTGAAACCAAAAAGATTAACCTTGACAATGTTTTTAATCACATTTGAGAGTACAGATCTCAAGTGGAAGGAGATAACTTCCTTTACACCCAAGTTAGATGGTTGAGCTTAAGAAAGTGAGAAATACGCTTATTCTTAGACATTCGCAGCTGGTTTATTCACTTACTTCTCTGCCCTATCTTCTGTGGTTGTACCCTTGCCCCACACACACGTTACAAGTTCATTTTAACTTACAAATCTACTTTCATGGCCTCTTTAGGGATTCTAGGCAATTTAACCTCTAATCTGCATTGTTGGGAACTAGAAATTGCTCAGATGTGCTATCCCTGTTTTTCCCCAAGTTCCTAATTGGATCCAGCTTTTTATCTCACTCTTCTTTCTTGTTATTTCAGATGTACAATGTTTATTCCATCATTCTAATTCAGAATTAATCGAATATGATTTTCACAAGGAAGTCTCATACTTTTAGGAGAAATTTGAGGTTTTTCTTGGTATGTCTGCACCACATTGACTACTGCTATAGAAAGCCATTAGTTGTCTCTAAATCTAACATGAGAAGAAAATTCATTTTTTCGTCCTACATTTACAGGAAGAACTGCATTTCCTTTGCCTAAGAAAATTTGATAATTGAAAATTTATAGTTTTGGGAAAACTGGTTATATTGCTTTTGGGTTGATTTGTCTTTGTGCACTGGGGGAGAAATCCAGGAAATTTTAACAGTGAAAAACCCAGTTAGCCTGCTTTGCTAAGAACGAAACAGATTAATAAGAGCTCTCTTCAAAGCAGATAAGTAGCTCTGTGAATTATTTTAAAGTTGCACCAACTAATGTAGACTGTTACACTTATTTAAAAAGAAATAAATCTGTTAGCTTCTGAGACACTACAAAAAGAGTTATTTATAAAAGACAAGGAAAAATTCCAGCAACAACCTATAAACCTACTGTTCAGGCTCTCACTTACTTCAGTAGATAATCTAGACAGGAGAAGTTAATAAACCTGAGTGAACTCAGATTATTTCTTATTAAGGGGATAATTCAAGTAAAGTGTTTTTCAATGACATAATGAAATAGGTAAAATACAGTGAGAAGTAAAATATACAAACCAGAAAATTTCATGGCTATAAGAGTACTGGATGTGCTGCATAATAAAGACAACCATAATGAATTAATTATGTGAAAAGTTCATCAGAAGTAATTTTCGCAACATGTAGAAGATGACAGCAAAGAAAGGAAGAAGTGTAACAGAGGATTATTAAAGTGATACTGTATGAAGATACAGTTGGCCAGGGAAAATGGTTCTGCATTAATTCCTTTATAAATGTAAACTCTTTTTTACCCTATGGTTTCATCCTAGCTCTTAAGGTTATTTTAAGGACTAACTTACTCATTTTAAAAGGGACAGAAGAGAACACTAGAAATGAAAGAAGATCAAAGAACCACTGAGGGGAAAATAATGGTACCCTTTGTTTCCTGCAAACTAAGAAGACACCATCTAAGCAGTATAAATACAAGCAATTGCTGTCATCTTTGGTATGTTCTGCTGCAGTCTTCTTGAGAAGTTTATAAATTAATAAAATAGCTAGGGGCACCTGAAGTAGTTTATATTAGAATAATAAACTTGATTAAATGAACTATGTATGAAAATATCTTGGGGACACAAAATGACAAAGCTCTAAATTACATTCCAACAAACTTAGACCAACATTTACACTGAAGGAAAAAGTGCAAGTGTGCATGAAAATATCAGCTGGAAACATATCCAGAATGACATTAATTAAAAATTACCTGTATCAAGAGAATGGTTTACTTGGCTTAGGGAATTCTCTTAAATTTTGTGGAAATTCTCAGTCAGTTCTGAGAATTTGCACAAGAATTAACTTAAAATGAAACAGTCCTTTTAAATGTAGATCACTGAGTAGCAGTAGAGGGCTGGGCCAGCTCAGCCCATCCTGATATTTCTGTCAGCAGATTGGGAAACCATCGGCTATTGCACAGTAATGTTTGTAAACTGTGAATGTTTATCAGGGGAAGAAGGAAGTACAAGACCACTTGGGGGAAAAACAGTGTAAGGAGGTCAGGGAATAAATTTACCTTTCAGCCATACACCTGCTGATAAGGCTGTAAAATCCATGCTGTGGGAGTGACTCCTTTTCAATTTTAGCACTGTGTAAGGGATATGGGCAACCTACATTCATCCACCACTATCATGTAGGGCTGGAAGAAATTAATTGTGATTTTCTTCTCCAGGGTAGCAGCTCTTCTGTTGTACTTATTCTTGTGCCTGACAACAAACATACCTCTTCTGGTAAACTGTTAACTGTGAAGAATCTGTCAAAAGTGAGGTGGTTTTGTAAGCTTTTGTGGAAAGGAGTTAAGAAAGGTCTGAGTTATTGAAAAAGTAATTATAGAACTGCTTCTAATTAGATCACACAGTTCTCTGGGGAAACACAAAGATGTTGAGGTTTGACATTTTGGCCTCACACACAGACATGCAACCACATTTAGCAAAAGCGAAGGTTTCATCAGGATGAGTAAGATGTATCTCAGGAATAAAGTGCATTGCTGACAGAACTGTTGATTAGACTTCCGTAAAGATTTTTAACTGGAAGATGTGACTCAGCTGACTTCTAATTGCCATGAAATAAAATTATTATTTAATTCAAAAATGAGTGTTGAAATAGTAGGCGGTTATTTTCTAATGAAAAGGTTTCAATGAAAAAGTGGCTACATTTTTTAGCTCTCAATTATTGTTGATATAGGGCTCTTTTGATGATTTTTACACTTTTGATATTCCCTGATTAATTTGTGTGCTTTGCAGTGTATTTAATGAGAAATATGGTGCTGATAATTTTATTTTTCATGCTTTTTTGTTATATTTAACAAATGGAGTAGACATTTACAATGATTAATCTGTGCCAATTTGTAGAATCATTTTGGCTGGTTCTGCAACCTGAATGTGTGATTTTATCCAGAAATAATCCCACAGAAAACAGAAGTAGAATGTTAGCATTTCTAAAGTGTCTGTCTCTTTTGAGCAGAACTGCTTCCACTGAATTGGAGAAAGCAATTTTATCAATAAAAGAGTAAAGTCAATTACACTACCATACATTGGTTTAACTAAAATACCTTACCTTTGGAAAAGACTGCTCAGGATATTTAAGGAATTACCTGACAAAGATGCAAATTTTACAATGGAATTCTGAAATTTTCAAGATTTAGACCTTTGCAAGTTTCACTCTGTGAATCATTCTTTTAAGGACTTGATGAAAATACTTGAGCTGGTGCTTTCAGTGGCAACAACAGTCAGCTCCTCAATCATAAGCTGGGTTACCAGGCTGCAATGGTCCCATTTTCCTGTGGCTTTATATCAGCATTTGTAGCAGCTGTGTTAATAAAAGGGAGTAGAATGCTTCTGAGTAGTTGCAGCACCATAATGATTGGTCTGAATCTGGGAAAGTATCAGTGTGCTAGGCAGACATCTGCTCCAAGCGGTTTAGGAATCAGATTGATCAGACAAGGAAAATAAGCAAATAGAAACAGAAATCTCATTCCTAAAACAGGACCTTGGAAAAAAAAAGACATTTTCAAAGAGAGAGAACACTTCTGTTAATTCTGTTTTATTTCCATAGTAAAAATCATAGGACAACTTCTAGATTCAGATAGCTGGTGAAAAATGATGGAGAAAACTGAAGAGGCATTCTTGATCTCATCCCAATAAAAGGGGAAATTCTTCACGTCCATGGAGACATAATTTTCCCTTTGACATTTTTCCATGGGAGTTTCAGACTGGCTGATTTCAATGTAGTTTTTTCCTCGTTCTTTCATTATACATTTTATTTAAATAGAAAAAAATACTCTAGCAAACAAAAATGTGAAAAAAAATTGTTGCTGGTCAGTAGGAAAAATAAATGTCAAAATTGTTTTCATGTCCATGCAAGCATATCAGATACATACCAACCAGCTCGGTGAATTCACCATTCAAAGCTACCCACCTGAGGATCTGCTCTTTGGCTTTGTTAAAAGTATATTATCTACAGTTCATAGTTTAACCAACAGTTGGTAGTTGAGGTGATTGAACACAGCCAGCATTTATTAGGTATCAGGGTCATAGAGTCTAGGAACACAAAATAACATTGAAGAGTGAAAAAACCCAGCAACTCCAAACCTAAAATGAACAAACCAATCATCAAATTATCTACAGCTCTACAGTATACAGAAATCAGAGATATATCCCACTAGACCAGATTTTGCCCTTTAATTTCTGTAATTTTCAAATTATGACAGAATTTAGAGGAATGTGTTTTTTATTTAAACATACCAAAAGTTATTAGAGAATTCCCATTACCTTGAATGTCACTGGAACAGATTTGTGAACATGTATAAACTTTTAAAATTTGATCAGAATAATAGAAGGGATGTAGTTTTGAGTTATAAATCTAAGAGTTTTTTCAGTGAATAAAGCCAAAACTTTGATTTTGGAATTGCTTAAAAGAGCAATATATGGGTAGAAATGTGCACTGATGCCATTAACTTATCACTGAATTTTTTACCAGTTTTTGGAGCCTGATATTTTTTGAAAATGAATCTATATACAGCTTAGGAATTTTTGATTTTATTATCAGCTTCATCAAGCTGCTAATTACATATCTGCATGTGTTCATTAAGATATGACTTTGTTTAAGATGAGGCAAATAGGTGTCTGAAGACAATATTTCATCAGATAGCTGTTAAAAGTCTGCTGATAGATAATCACACTGACCCTGTTGTTGTGATGGTTGAAGACTAAGAAGCCTTACTTGGTCTCTGAATAAGGAATGTAAAAAGACCCAGAAAGAAAATAAGTTGAGCTACTAGTTCCATTGTTAAAAACAGAATTGAGAAATTGAAGTATCTCATATGGTAACACAGAGAAGGTTTCTGAATAAGGAAGTAGCTTAAGTAGGAAATTACTTATGGATATTTTCTTATTTTGTGCATGTCATTTCAATTTCTCCTATCTGCAAAAATCTGGTTATATTTACTTCTAGTATCAGAAAATACTGATGGGAAAAAAATAATTTACTGCTTGGAAATCTGGGAAATAGGGTGTTTGTAGAATGACACTGTAAGCACGACATTTATGGGGTCCCACTGCATGTCAGTCTTCTGTCCCAGTCCTGCTGGTCAAACTCATCCATGATAAAATTCAAGGAATTTTATCTCTGGGTATGCCACTCCCTTGACTCTAAGCAGGACAGTATTCAACTTCTTTAAAAAAAGAGATCAAACTAACTTTATGGGAATCATGTACTACATCTGTAGTAGAAAATAAGACAAGGCCAGTAGACATGGGACAATATTTTTTTGTACTATTGAGCTCATTTACTCTGCTACTGGGAAAGATCTTCGGCATGTGTTAGCTCCCAATCCATGTCTGGGGGTTGCTTGTAAAAGTACAAATTGGTACAGATGTTAACCATACAAGGGGCTGTTGTATTAATTTAACAATAACGAGGAGTGTGTCTCAGGTTCTGAGTGTTCCCAGGCAGTGGCTAGTTTACTTGTATAGGCACTGCCAGAACATGAATAGAATAATCCCAAATGGGTTGTTATTGCAGGAGGCAAATAGTAGCAAGACAGTAATTTATATACAGATGTTGATACACTCCCAATGTAAACTCCTAAAGACAGATATATAAAGTACAATTTTTTTTTTCTCTTGACAAGAGAAAAATTTTAGAAGAGAAGTCTTATGACAAATATATTTCTATGCTGGATGTGCTAGGAGAGTGGTGGGGCAGGTGACCTTAGAAGATGAGAATATATATTTCAACATCCCTGTAGGGAATCACTGCTTTTGCAAACTGTCAGCTGAGATAGAGCCAAGAGACAAGGTGTTACATTGAAAAACATAGATTTCTGATAGGATGTAAGATAGTAAGCTGTACCTCCTTTTTTGATGTGTGGGGAAAGGACAGAAGGACACCAGTAGAGCACCTAGATAATTTTGGAGAGAAACACACCTGCCAGGCTAAATCTGTATAAGCTGAAATTTATTTTCCAAGAAATGGACATAAAATGCATATGAAAGAAAGAAACGGAGCATGAAGTTTAGAAGATCACCCTAGTCAGAACTACCAGACACTGCTGTGGAAGGTTCCTCCTCTAAAGGAGATTCACAGTCAAAAATCTCCACGTGCAGACTGCATGCCTACTGGTTGCCCCCAGGCTGCTCCACCCGTGCCTGAGCAACACCACTCATCCTCCAGGGCTCTTCCGTGGCAAAGCCAGTTGGCTCTGCCTGGCATTTCTGCACCAGTCCTACCCCACAATGTCACATGAGATGTAACATTATGCATCCTGCTTTCTTGGGGCCTTCAGTTTCTTATTTGCCCACATGCTAGTTGCTGTGACAAGAGACCAGTAATGTATTAGTTACTTTTGCTCTCAGAGAATGTAAAAAGAGTATTAAATTTCATTTGTATTCCTGTGTCATTGACAGTTGTACGTGCTTGTTTTCTCAACTTTCAAGAAGATGATATAAAAGCTGTTTGTAATCCATTGTGTATGGTTTGACCACCACTACAATTCAACTTGATCCTTTTCTGTTCAAAATTGCTGCAGAAGGGTTAAACTTTCACCACTGAAAGGCTCTGTGGAAGAAGGGAAATAGAAAAGATTTGGAATCCTTCAAGTACACATTTTTGTGATGTGAAGTGAAATCTGTTTTCAGATTTACTGTAAATCTATACAGGCATGAAAATAGTTATTCTGCTTTGCATAATGGCCTCTGGCTTCTTAGGTGACACTTGTTTGCAATAGTAAGACTATCTAGGATTGCAAAACTGAAAGGTGTAGCTCTTGTTATGTGAAGCTTTATCTTTTGTAACACACAAATGTTTCTGGAAAGTTAATAATGGCTCGCAAGTCAATGCCGAATGTACAGTCTAGACTTCTCCCTCTTCACAGTTTGTGAATATTTTCAGGCTGTAATTAAACCCTGCTCTTTCTTTTAGTCTCCCACCAGAGCACCTCGTCATTCACTGTACAGTTTTGACACAATTACCATATCTGCTGGCCTGCTAATATCACCCCATCCCTCAAGGGCAGAAAGGCATAAGGTTCAAAGAACAAACTAGATCTGGAAACATCACCACAATCACTGCTCAGTATTACTCCAGAGTCCCACAGAATACTAATACTGGCTCAGGAGCATAATGAATAATTAAACACAGCTGGCATTGTTTTAAACATTCTCCAATGTCTTTGAATCATGGCAGAAAGGCAAGTATTTCAGAAGCATGGATCTTTGAAGGACCTGCTTCATGATAAATGTTAGTTGAAAATTACATACTAAAAATATGACATTAGAAAAGTATATCAAGTTTATAGGATGGAATTAATCTGCATATATTGTTAAATTTAATAAGTATTTTAGTTTCTTCTAGTAACATTCTTGTATTTTACCTTGTTGCTTGGCAACACTATTTTTAGATATTCAAGTAATGTGTATCTTTGCAAATTAATCTCTGAAACATGGTTGCTGAATCCTTTCTAAATAGACTTTTTCATGATGCTGAAATACAAATCAATATAATAGCCATCTCTCCAGGATTTAAAAATGATGAGTAGAATGAAAAAAAACTCTAACAACAAAACCACACATTTTATAAATCTGCTCTGGGGCATCATTATCTGTATGTCACAACACACAAAAATTTAGAACCAGAGAACTGTGAAACTAGTTTAAGGGCCATTATTAAGACTTCCCAATGTGCTGAACAGTTGCTGAAGAGTATAGCTATTTATGGAATATGTAACCAAAACTTTTCAAAATTTTCAATTTCATTATCACTTGCAAAAATGCAAGACTCACAATGGAAAAATGGAAAAATTTTTGAACTATTATATTGCAGAGGTACATTTTAAAACTAACCATGGTTTTGGATTCATTTGGATTACTTTTGGTGGAACAAAATACCAGTTAAGACAAAACAAATGCTGCATTCAAAAGAGTTAATTTCAAAAAAGAAATTGAATGGGAATATAAAAAAATAAATAATTTTGGGGCTTTGTTTCAAGATAAATCTGTTTATTTTTATTTATTTTTTAAAAATTTTCATATTCATTCAAATTAATACTATGCAGTATTTTAGACAGCTACAACCAAGATTTTGGTGTCACATAATTTTTTTCTATGGAAAAAAAATTACCTTAAAAATAAAATGTATTCAAATGAATCACTCAATCATTATAGACCAAACTTTTTTAGAACTTCTGTTTTCTGGGAAGCAGCTAATACTAGTCCATATATTCAAAATACGAGTGTAAAAATTGTATGAGTGACACAATTTTAACATTTTCAATTATGTTTTAAGTTTACTTTAGAATGATGATAATGAAAATATCACACCTTGTGATCCTCATTTAAAAACCTTAGCGTAGGCTTCAGCTGCACAACATAATTTCAAAGAAATGAGTGAAAATGAAGGACATAACTGGCATACTGTTAAAGTACAGAAACTTTACCAATCCCATCTTGTTTTACACTGTTGTGATCTCTTCACCACAATAACTAAACAAACAGAAATCATGCAAATGATGAAAAAAAATGCAAATGATGAAATCATAAGCAAATGTCATAATTGATAACGAATCTATTTTTGTGTGCTTTCAGAAGTTTATAGCAAGTGTTCTTTTGGACACATAATGTAAAACAGGGTTAGATTTTCTTTGCTTTATATCAATACAATTTTCAACACTTCATAAGAGTTACAGTTCCTTTCTATGACCACTTTGTTCCTTGAGATTGTAAGCTATCACTTGAAAAGATACTACTGCCTTATATTAACCTATATATGACTTACAGCACAGATGTGGAGATATTTAAATTATGTTATTTTGGTCTTGAACTCATAGTTGGGATCTGAAAAGGATTTTCAAAGAAACGGGGGAATTTAATCTGTATTTTGAGTAAGACTACTAAAATGCTGAACCAATGGATGAGGAACTTCAATGCTATTGTATTTCTAAATATTTCAATATAGTTTCCCAAAAAAAAAGTTACACATATATTACATTAATTTCTCCATTTCACCTATTTCTGACACCTTTTGCTACATAATTAAGAAAATATAGAAAGTTTTACTGTTCAGTTGTATGCTACTTTTCATATTCAATGTAAACAAAAGTTTCACTTTTGAACATACATAGTTTGAACCAAATATTTTGTGATAATGTTGACTATATTAATACCATGGGGGAAACAACTACCAAATGCCTTTGGAGGCTGGGGTAAAGCTTTTGTAACCAAGAGAAAGGAAATAGAGATTTTTATTTCACATGTATACTTGCCTATCAAATGCACCTCAATATCTCTGGTATGCCTCAAGGTCATAGAATCTAACCTTTGAAAGCTGTAGTGTCAGACTCCAAATCTTTCTACAAATAACCACATGAAAACTAGAATAAAATTACAGTAGAGGTATGAATGCAGGAGGTGAGGAATGGGACAAGATAAAAGGATTCAAATTTGATGATCCTATCTTTTAGCTACTATGTCAAACTGTGTTTCAGACTGACTGCCTTACACGTGTCCATTAATCTACATGCTTCTCCTAAAACAAGAGATAGAATGAATATTTACAAACACTAATAGGGCAACACAGTCTCGCACACTACTTCTTATTTTGTTGAAGTTAATCTAGCATAAAATCCTACAATTGACTGTACATTTCCTTGAAGAAATTATTAGCACATTTAGGAGTCACACATTACAGACACTAAACTTTGTAAAGGCTTTTGGCCAAGTCCTATAGAGCTATGATAACGCTGAGGTAAATATTGCTTTAGCTGTATGGAAATGGCCACACAGGATGGGGGCAGAAGATTAAGAAGATTTGGAAATAAAGTGAAGCAAACAAGAAGTGGAGGTAGGAAGGCAAATGGGCAGAGAGGGAAGGCTCATAGGGTGATGAAGAGCAAAGGTGGTACTAGGGTCTATTAGAAATATCAAAGTCATACCTGACAGTTTCGTTCACTTTAAGAGTTTTAATGCAATAAAAGACACACAATTTTCTCATGTATTTTAAAACACAGAGGAATTTCTAATGAGAAACACTTCCACATATGGATACATAAGAGTTGGGTTTTTATAATCTATAATAAAATAATCTACTTATCTTTTTCTGTTCTGGAATGCAAACATGCTCTCTCTACATGAAAAGAACAGGGGTCACACAGAAAATATTTTGTATTAAATTCACTGTATGAACAGAAAGGGAGCAATAGATAAGACAGGAGCTGGCCATATACTTCTACGGTAGGATATTTGAGCGAGCATATGAATTGTTTTCTAGTTGAGAAATACAGGTACATAATCTTCCAAAAGAAAATTTGATTTATTTTTTTCAATGGCAGAAATAATACTACTACTAGAAATTGAATTCTTTTATATATAAAGAATGTTCAAGGAATTTTTTTTCTATCCTTTACTGTTATTTTTTCTGTCTTTCTTTTAAGACAACTGGTACAAACTCCACTATGAAAGGCATGCAAAAATTCAAATTGTGTCCTTTTTTGCAGATCTTAAAATAATGAAACGGAAAATAAGAATCACGATAAGAATTAAAAAGTTATAAGATATCATCAAGGACATTTTAAGTATTTTGGTAGAAAGTGATTAGAACAATCTGCTACAGCACGAACCATAATGCCCTCCCTGTTTTCTCAAGAGTTGCATAGCACAATCAGGATCTTCATATTCTAGTCTTCGTTGTTGTGATGAAGAAAATGATCTCAAAACAAGTAAAAAACCCACTGACTACCAGACAGTCAGTTTATGTCATTGTCATAAAATGGATACAAAAGGGTCAGCCAGACATAAAATCTCACTTCATTATTCCTTGGGTCAGATGAGTTTCAAAGACCAGAGGTTAAACAGAAAATAACTTCAGTCCTTTAATATGCACTTGCTCAAATAACAGTCTTTCAATAAATTCTGTTCAACTGCGATTAAAAATAAACATATTTGACAAGAGTACATTTCAATCACAAGGAACCTATAAACAATGCATTGTAGTTTAACCCCAGACAGCAACTAAGCACCACTCAGCTGCTCACTCTCTTCTTCTGGTGGCATTTGGGATAAAATTGCAAAGGTAAAAGTAAGAAAACTCATGGGTTGAGATACAGGCAGTTTAATAGGTGAAGCAAGAGCCACACACAAAAGCAAAGCAAAACAAGTAAGTCATTCACCACCTCCCATGGGTGGGAAGGTGCTCAGCCATCCCTAGGAAAGCAGGTCTCCATCTTAATGGCAACATGGGAAGAGAAATGCTGTCCCTTCAAATGTCCCCCTTCCTTCTTCCTCCTGCATCTGCCTGCTCTGAGCATGATGCCATACAGTATGCAATATCCCTTGGGTCATTTGTGGTCACCTGTCCTGTCTGTGTCCCCTCCCAGTGCCTTGTGCACCCCCAGCCTCCTCGCTGGTGAGGTGGTGTGAGAAACAGAAAAGGCCTTGGCTCTGTGTAAGCTCTGCTCAGGGATAACAAAAGCATTTCTGTATAATCAACACTGTTTTCAGCACAAATCCAAAACACAGCCCCATACCAGCCACTGTGAAGAAAATTAACTCTATGCCAGGTGAAAACAGCTCACCCTTGAATATCAGTATTCATTGAACTTAAACATTACAGTTATGAACTTGCATTAAAATACTCAAATTCCTATCTATCCTATACTTAAAATCCTATCTATCCTATGCAAACAAAAGAAAACTAAACAACACCACAATCCTTGGAAAGATGATAGCAAACAGTTTCTTTGTAAGCTAGAGTGAATTGTTACATTCCTGGTTTTTCTCAATAAGTAAAAATGCTTTAAAGATCAAAGTTATCCAGCAATTAAGTAGCATACTTGAAAAAATTTAAGAATTTTTTTCAGCAAACATGCTGTTACAATATTCCCTATTTTTTTTTCTTTTCTTTTTTTTTTTTTTAAGCAAAATGTTTCATCATTACATATGACCAGATGTTGTGGAAAAGGTGATATTTTTAAAGTATTTTTCTCAGAGTTGCTTCAAATTGTGGTCAGTGTTCAAGAAGATGGAAGATCCATGAAGAATGCATTACCTCTTGGTTGTGCAGGGTGGCAGTTTTTCCCTCTCAGATATCACAGCTCTGTGTCTGTATGAGTTTATTTATTGAAGTGCATAAAAAAGCAAAATCTTTTACTTAGAATGGTCATTCTTTTCTTATGTATAAGTTGAATAGCTTTTCAAAAGCCCCACTATCATTAATTTAGTACGGAATATCAAGAGCAGCAAGTCTCAACATTGCTAATCTCATTTTTTTAGCATTAATGAAGCATTGTAATATCTAAAACTCTGTTAAAATATAATCATCATTTAATAGCTGCATATGGATGTTGTTAGCCCTAGGTAGTAACCTCTCTATGTACCAATTCATGTGTAAAGAACATGTGAAACTCACAAAATTACTTTTTTTTTAAGGTTTTGATATTCAGGATGACTCACCTATTCAAATGTACCTCCATGTTCTTATGACAATAAATGCTTAAACATGGTGTTTGTATTTTTTTCTAATGCTATGAAACATTTGTATTCAAGAGTACCCCAAACCAACAGGAACACAAGTTAAGAGCGTCTTTTACATCATTTGTGACCTTGAAAATTACCCTGAAAGCATGAGGATTTATAGATTTCTCCTGTTTATATTCTTGACACATCTTTCAAAACTCTGAAGAGGATTTAAGTGGAGGGTCTACTAGTCCTTAGTATGGAGAAAAATATTTTTCTTGCCACCTAATCTGGAATGATAAATTGAACCAGAAACTGATATAATGTATGAATAATAAATACAGCACAACAGGGACTGAATCTCAAAAGAGATGAAACCTAAATTCCAGGACCAAATAAAATTGTAAATATTATTGTGATAAATATGCCCTCTTTGAGATCTACTGGGTATTGCATTAAATGTTTCACCTTGCATATAAATATCAACAAGACTGTAAAAAATGTTTATTTTTCTGTTTTACAAGCGTGGCCTTTATCTCAGATGACAATAACTCAAATCCTTGTAGGGGAAACAAGAATAAGAGCACAGCAGTGTGATAACAGACCTTCAGAGCACTGTCTTAATAACGGCATCAAATAGAGCACGCTCAGAATTTTTTTTGAAAAGAACACTCTAAGTTATTTCCTTTTCTTAAGCATGCCAGCAACTACAACTAGAGGAAGCACTCATCTTTATTTTTGGCCTTCAATTAAACAATTTTATTTAACAATCAAAAAGATAACTTGTGCAATTTGTAATTCCAAATTAAGTCATTATGAGAAAGAAAAAGTGAAAGCTTCGCTCTCAGAAAGGGTCTCTCCTATAACTCCTTCATGAACTTCTCTCTCCATGTTCTGCCAGGAGTCTGCTCCAACATGGACTGTTATGATCCAGCTATTAGAGATGCCTCTGCCCAAATTAAAATGCAAACAAGATCATATGCTGAAGTCAAATAGTACAGATTTTATTGAATAGTAAATAGGAGGGAGAGAGAGAAAGACAGAAACAGGAAAAAGAGAAGAGGGTGGGAGACAAAGAGAGTGACAGTGAGACAGATTAAGTAGAAAGACATCATCACTCGGTGGATCCTGATGGTGCCCTGGTGGTCCTCTTCTTCTGGTCTTCTCGGTTGTGGGGGGTGTTAAGATCCAATTATTATTAAGATTCTTAGAAATGCCTCTGCCTGAATTAAGGTGCAAACAAGACCATATGCCAGTCAATAGTAAGAGTTTTATTTGATGGTAAGTATGAGAGAGAGAGAGAAAAAGAGAAAGAAAGAAGATAGGTGGGGGGACACAAAAAGAGGGTGACAGAGACAGAATAAGGAAAGTATCACCACTCCACGGATCCCAATGATGTTCCATTTATCCTCTCCAGTTGCTCTTCTTGGTGGTGAAGGTCCCCCCAAAGGTGCAGAATCCCCTGGGTTTATATCCCCTCCATCCAGGTGCCAATGTCCAGGCATGTCCCCCTGGGGAGGGGACAGTCTCTCACAGCAGACTCTGGGTCTGTTCCATCACGTGCAGCCCTGGGGTGCAAGGC